>JARFJB010000011.1:20000-22500 GCA_036346205.1 Vesta saturnalis | reverse complement strand
ACACACCACACACACACACACATACACACAACAACATACACACACACACACACACACACACACATAAACACGCACACGACACACGACCACGCACACAGACACACACGCACACAGGCACACACAGCACATGCACGACGCACACACGCACACACGCACACGCACACACACACGTACACACACACACACGCACACACCACACGCACACACGACACACGACACACACACACACACATAGCCACATGTCACACGCACATACGCACACTCACACCCACATAGCCACAGACACAGACCACAAGCACACAGCCACTACTCACACTCACACGTCACACGCCACGCACACACGCACACGCACACGCACATACGCACACAACGCACAGCAACACACACAAACACGACACCAGCACCACAGCACACACACACACACACACACACACACACACACACACACTGCACACAACGTCACTCGCTCACCCACAGCTCACAAGCTCACAACTCACACCACGCTCACACTCACAGCTCACAGCTCAACACACGGCCACACGCGCACATGCACACACGCACACGCATACACGCACACACGTACACAGCACACAACAGCACACTCCACACACACACACACACAACCACCGCACACACCACCACACGCACCACGCACCACACGCACACACGACACACACACACGCACACAACCACACACGCACACACACACCACACGCACACACACACACACGCACAACGCACACGACACGCACACACGCACACACACACGCACACACACACACACATACGCACATGCACACCACATACGCACACACTGCACACTACACACATGCACACACGCACACACACACACGCAGACACCACACGCACACAGCACATACCATGCGACACACACACGCACAGCGCACACACGCACACGCACACACGCACACAGCACACACGACACATACGCACACATGCACACACGCAAACACACACCTCACACACGCAGACACCACACAGGCGATACACGCACATACCACACACACACACACACACACACATACACAACACACATACGCGCACACACACACGCACATACGCACACGCACACACGCACATGCACACGCATACAAGCACACAAAACGCACAAACGCACAAACGCACAAACGCACACGTACACCGCAAACACACGTACACGTGCACACGCACACACGCACACAACACACAGACACACGCAGACACGCACACACGCACACGCGCACACACACACACACACACGACACACACGCACACGCACGCACAAGCACACACACACACACACGTTACACACAGCACACACACACACACACACACATACACACACATACACACACACACACACACACACACACACACACAGACACACGACACACGATACACAGACACACAGAGCACACAGACACACACGAACACACAGCACAGCACACACACAGACACCACAGACACACGACACACACACACAACACACACACACACAGCACACATCACAACACACAACATACACACGCACACACACACACACACACACACACAATAACCACACGCACACACGCACACACGCACACGCACACGCACACGCACACACGACACAGAGCACACGCACACATGCACAGACACACGCACACACACGCACACACACGCACACGTACACACGCAACACGACACACGACACACGCACACACACACGCACACAGCACACACACACATACGCACACATGCACACACGCACACGCACACGCACACCGCCACACACATGCACACACGACACACACGCACACACGCACACAAGCACACACGCACACGCACACGCCACGTACACGCACACGCCACACACACAGCACACACGCACACACACACATACGCGACACATGCACACACACACGCAAACACGCACACGACACACACACACACGCACATACGTACACGCACACACACACACACACAACACACACAGCACCAATACACACAGAGCACACACGCAGACACACACACACACAGCACACACACACACACACATACACAACACATACGATACGCACACGACACACGCACATACACACACACACGCATACAACGACACGCACAACGCACAACACAGCACAAACGCACAAAGCACACACGTACATACGCACACACGTACACGATGCACACACACGCACACAACCACACAAACACACCACGTCACACGCACACACGCACACGCACACACGCACACACGCACACACGCACACACGACACACATGCACATACACACACACACAAGTTACACACATTACACACAACACACACACACACACACATACACACACATACACACAACACAACACACACACACACACACACACACAACACACAACACACACAATAACGATACACGACGCACAAGGCACACAGACACACACAGACACACACACGACACACACACAGACACTCACAGACACACAAGACAACACACACACACATCACATACACTATACAC
>JARFJB010000011.1:0-15000 GCA_036346205.1 Vesta saturnalis | reverse complement strand
ACTGCGCACACACACACACACACACACACCACACGCGACGCACACACGCACACGTACACACGCACACAAGCACACATGCACACATGCACACACGCACACACCACACGCACACGCACACGCACACGCTACACGCACGCACACACGCACACGCACACACGCACACGACACACCACACGCACACACACACACACATACGCACATCATCACAGACATACGCACACCACGCACACGCACACGCACACGCAGACACGCAGACGCAGACACCACAGGCACATGCACATACATCGCACACGTACACAGCACAGCGCACACACGACACACGCACACACGCACACACGCACCACATACGCACATGCACACGCACACACGCACACACGACACACACCACACGCACACAGCAATACGCACACACACACGACACACACACACACACATGCACAAGGCAGACACTACACGGACACACGCACATATACACTGCGCACACTACACACGCACACACGCACACACGACACACACGCATACGACACACGTACACACCCACACACACACACACACACACACACAGTACACTGCGCACTGCGTACACGCACACACGCACACACGCGCTCAAGCGCACACGCACACACGCAAACACACACGCACACTTTCGCACTCGCGTACACCCACACACGCACACACTCACACATGCGCACACGCACATAAGCACATACGTACACACGCACCCACGCACACACGCCCACACGCACACACGTACACACGCACACACGCACACTCGCACACATGCACACACGCACACACGCACACACGCACACACTGAATATAATTCAGTACTCCCTTACTGAAATAGTAATGCCCACGTGCGTAACGAATCGTAATTTTACAAGACTTCAGTTTATTAAAGGTAGAGTAACTCAAAAAATACATATACAGCCCTTACGAAAATGGAATTCTAAACTATAATTTGTAACAAGAACATCCTCAAATAACAAAAAAAGGTAATTAACTTAATGCTCCGAAATTTTACACTCCGATGAGTTCCACTTTTAACCAACTACATGTCGTGAAAGACATAAAGTTCGATAAACAGTGACGATTCGTTAGATTTTTGGACACAAGTGACACTCATACTTTTTGAGTACTTGATATAAACAAAAAGGAACCTAACGTTACAGGTGACTACTCGAGCTCATCTACCATTTTCAAGAGTTTATGGTATGTTGTAACGTGTGAAGTTAGTTTTTACACGTTTTTTCATAATTGAGAATTTCTCATACTTGTTCGCAGGCAACACATTTTGTATGCGAATCGGGAGAACGTGGCAACGCCGCTGAAAATAATTGATGTTTATTTTATTTTGTCACCATAATGTTCTGTATACGCCTCCAAATGCGGGCGTAATGTGGTCTTTATAGCACGGAAATGTCATTGATGCTAAGCAGCATGATTGACAGCAAACACATGACATGATATATAATAGCAATATCACAGTATCTTAGTAACAACAAATTAGCCTACTGTCGACCTTATTTCACTGCATTTGCATTTAAAACTTGCAAAATACTGAATCTTTTAATATTTTGTTCCAGTTTCATGGTGCAAAATAAAATAAAACTTTATGTACCATGGGCATAATTGTAGATTATGGCTCTCAGATATAAAAGCCCTCCGCTTCGCGTCGGGCTTTTAATATTGCCTCGAGCCATAATCTTCTGATTATGCCCTTAATACATAAATATCTAATACGCGGCAATAAAAGTAATTGTTAGAAAACTTATATTGTGAAGTTACATTCAACATTGCGCTGGTTTTAAATCTGAAAGTTATGTTTAAAATATATACTAAATAAATAATTTAGATTTAGTTAGGAAATGATGTTGGTGGTGGATGAGAGAAATGTTACCTAATGAATCCCTTATCTCGAGAGGGTTGCCTAAGGTGTTTAAATCTTTATACAGGCGGTCTGGATAAACTATTAGGTTTAGGTAGTCTGGTATTAAAGAATTCTTGATACATAAATATTTCTTTAATTTGGTCTCTATTGCGGAGTGCGATTCGAGAAGTGCCGGTTTAAGGACTTCCAAGACGAAAAAGATTTCAATTCCGTTGAGAGAATTTTAAAATTCACATTTATTTACGTAATTTCTACAGACTGGTACTTTTAGGACAAGAAGTAAATATGTGATCTTATCTAGCTGATCTCTTTCCTTTCCACGACACTCCTCCTGGAGCGGCGTGTAGATCCACTTTTTTGTGCTTTCTAGCGTGCATTGCGGGGCCGGCAAAGTTTAGGGAGGCAGCTTGTCTGTACGCGACACTGGAATTAATCTCCTGCCTTTGCGTTCTCCACAGGTATTTACGTAGGTATTGTAAAGATCTTACGTGCACGTGAAGGCAAATTTAAGCGATAGTCTGCCAAAATGTACCGGGGGATTTGAATGAAAAATCTCCTTTCGGTAGTGAGTCTTGTAGTTAAATACAAATCTCCGGAAGGCGGACGGCTTCTGGTAGTAACGTGATTTCTGAGATTAGCTGTTGTGTAAGTAGTAGGACTGGAGGGAACTCTCACGTAAAAAACTTTAAGGTTTGGTATTGGTGTCGGAGGTGATAAAATTCATTACTTGGAATTCTGCAATTCTTGTAAAATTGATTAAATATCGAATAATTAATTAAAAAAATTTTGGGGAGGGTTTCTGGTCTTTATACTCTTTTCTAAAGTGGTTTTGAAATATTACGTACTCTATCTATTGGTTGTAGTAACAGCACTTAATTGTGAGTTCAAGCCTATTTATCCTATTAATCTACCATCCACTTCAATTGTTAGCTGTTGAATTTATGTAGACATATATTGATATTGTTATTAAAAACACTGTTAAACACCTTGTAAAAACATAAAAACACTAAATTGTAAATATATTCCTAGATAAGTGAACTATATAATTCAATACCATTTAACGATATTGCATGAAACTACTTGATACACATGAAGACATCTTTATTTAGTAAATAAACAATAGGTTTTTAGATAGTAACTGTGGGTATGATTTAATCTAGAAATATGTTACATCAACCTTTATGCTATATATTAGTAGCATAAACCAGATATTCTATAATATGAGATAATTTACCTTATGACTAGTTATTTTGAAAATGATGTAAATAAGAATATTCGTACTTTTGGCGCATCTATAATTGATGTTACTCATTATACATCGTTTCTGTAACCTGTTGTTACATTACCACAATTAACTTTATATGTATTAACTGTTTCATAAATCAAGTAGTTACGACATTAATAATATGTATTAAAGAAGAAATATATTCTACATTATAGGTAGTTTGTAATTGTGGTCTCACATTAGTTAAGTTGACCGGCTTATTCCCATAGTTTTTGCTTTTGTAGCGCGACCTTTTGGAAGCGTACTCTGCTTCCGTCATCAAGCTTAGTCCTGAGGACTGATTTCGCACTTGAGTCGAATTCGTTTACTTTTTTGCATTTAAATGAGTTCGCCTCAAGACTAAACCTGAAGACGGACTCAGGGTGCTCTTCAGAAGTGCCACAAAAGCAAAAACTGTGGAAATCGGCTGATCAACTCAACACAGGCATATAAATTAAGCATATTGTTTTCTACTGCAACACGCGAATAACAAATCTCTCTACTATACAGTGTGTCCGAGATTCAGCATGCATGTATTGCTATATTCGTTAATATTGAAGATAGAATGTCGGTTAAATGGGGAAAGTTTTAGAGAATTTTATGACTATCATCATGGTAACGTCAGATTTGAAGTAACTTTTTTTGTTTTTGAAATAATTGAAGTAAACAAAAATTGTGCATTTTCTACTAACCCCTGTAGCTCTTTTATTTGAAGTCTGACAAAATTTTGATTTGTACATTATTATGACACTTTTAAAAGACAATTTTAAAAAAAGTACCAGAATTTATCTACAGTCATTTGTTTTTGAAATACATACACTAACTATTGTTTTTCATATGGACGCCATCTTGGATTTTTACATTATCGAATAGTATTTTTTATCACCTTTTCAGCGATGTATCACATGATACGAGAACTATAAAAATTTAAACCCTTGCTAATTTATCTGTTTTTACTTACAAAATTTAATACATTTCTAACTTTTGTTTTTGGACGCTATTTGGATTTTTACATTATCGAATAGTGGATTTTAACACCTCTTCTACAATGTATTACATGATATGAAAATGTAGAAATTGTGTGGAGTGTAGAGGGGGACATATCGAGCATGTTTTATGATATTATTATTATCGGTTTTGTTTTTATTTTAGTTATTAGAAATTACAATAATTAGGAATCTAATTGTATAAATTTTTCATTTATTAATCCATGCCTTCTCAAGGCCTACTATTTCAATTTTATATTTTTAAATTTTGATAGTTGAAGTAAACTCTGTATCATGTGATACATCGCTGAAAAGGTGATAAAAATACTATTCGATAATGTAAAATCCAAGATGGCGTCCATATGAAAACAATTGTTAGTGTATGTATTTCAAAAACAAATGACTGTAGATAAATTTTGTACTTTTTTAAATTGTCTTTTAAAAGTGTCATAATAATGTACAAATCAAAATGTTGTCAGACTTCAAATAACAGAGCTACAGGGGTAGTAGAAAATGCACAATTTTGTTTTCTTCAATTATTTCAAAACAAAAAGTTACTTCAAATCTGACTTTACCATGATATAACCATAAAATTCTCTAAAACTTTCCCCATTTAACCCACATTCTATCTTCAATATTAACGAATATAGCAATACATGCATGCTGAATCTCCGACACAGTATGTGGACATTCTCTATTTACGTAATACGGTTAAGCAATGAAAATTAGAAGTGTTAGTAAATATATATATATATATATATATATATATATATATATATATATATATATATATATATATATATACTACGTTTCGAATGAAATGCACCACTTAGAAATAATAATGCCATGATCTTGAAAGTATGGTAAAATAATGCTTTATTAACCTGTATAAGATGATGAAATTTTGAAGGCAAAATATTAACAGTTAACAAAAAAACGTTAATAATGTGTGGCATCGCAACGCACAGCACTGAAGGCGTTCACTCTCCTTGGGATGCTTTCTATGAGATGGTCTATATCCTCCGAAGGCATTTCATCCCAGGCTACCTGGAGATGGTGTCGTAATTCATCCAAGTTGTTTTGGGGCCTTGGTAGTTGCCTTAGTCTTCGACCCATCATGTCCCATACATGTTCAATAGGCGAAAGATCTGGAGGCCACGGCAATACTGGTAGCTGCACTTGATCCATAAACATTATTATATGTGCGGTATGTGGTCTAGCATTATCTTGTTGCAAAATACTATTTGGCAACGTCTGCATTAACAATACTACCACTGGCTCCAAAACATTATCAATGCAACGCTGAGCACTTAATGTGCCTAGAATAAACACAAGAGGAGATCTTCCACCAACACGTATGGCGCCCCAAACCATGACTCCAGGTGTTAAGCCTGTGGGTCGTCTTTTGACAAACTCTAAATTTCGATGTTCTCCTCGAAACCACCGCACCTTCTGACGACCATCGTTTCGCCACAAACAAAAACTGAACACGATGTTATTCCATTGAAGGCCCCAGTCCCGCCGCTCTTGATACCATGCCAATCTAGCAGTCTTATGCTCTTGAGTTAACTGGGGTCGTCGATACGGAAGATACGAATGTAAGCCAAAAGACTTCATTCTCCTGTAGATTGTTGACATTGATAGGTGACGGCCAATAGCTCCTGTCCAGTTCACCGCAACAGACCTTGTTGACTGAAACTGATCTCTTGTGGCCATCCGCCTAAGAAGTCGTTCTTCACGATCATTGGTGCTGCGTGGTGGTCTTCCACTGGTACGAGGTCGTTGAATGCCTTCTTCAGACCAAGAAGACCAAATTCGGGCCACCGTGCTGTGGTCTCGATTAAGTCTTCTGTCGATTTCTCGAAATGACAAACCTGCTTCTTTCATGCCGATAATTCTACCTCTGTCTAAATCTGAAACTTAGGCAAAGTTTCGTCGTTGTCTTACTGGGGGAATTTTTTCAGAATAAATGTGTCAGTTAAATAACAAAAAATTGACACCAAGCGACTAGAGTTCTTAAAATGTATTGTTTGGTATTAAATCCAATGTTAAAACATTATTACATATTACAATTGCATTGTGATGATTATTTTGTAAAATGGATACACTTATGGATGGAGAAAAGATTTGATACGTTCTACATTTAGTAGGTTGATAATGTAGTGAATTAATGATAGTTTGTACAATTTGTCAATTGTCTCTCTAATATAAAAGGGGAATTTGTTATACTTAATAATGCATCACAAGGTTTCTGACGTTTCTGTTTCAGGTGAAGGCATGCTTACTTAGTACGTGAAGAATAATTTATTAGACAATAGCTTTGCAAATGATTTGGTCTAGCAATGTTTATGATAAAGTTTAAACTAGATATTGAACAATATAATACAGCTTATGACTTCAGTTATTTTGAAAACAATGAAACCAAGATTGTATCTATTTTTGGTGCATCAATTACCTTATAATGTTATTCATTATACATTGGTTCTGTAACTTTTAGTTATATTAATTGAAATAAAACTAATTTTATGTTAATAATTTCACAAATGAGGTAGATACCATATTCACAGTATTTATTATAGAAGGCAGACATATTTTTAATCGTAATGCAAAAAGATAATCATTGAATCGTATTACTTGTAATTGCATTACTTCCACCAGCATTTTAATCGATACAAGTGGTAATCTGCTGACTTAAAAAGCACGAAGTCGAAAAACGTAGCAGAAAGTTGAATTGACAAGTCTGTGTTAAATAAAGCCTCAACTGGCACTACAATTTAATGCATAGAATGTATTGAAAGCCATGTCAACATTAAAAACCATATGTGTATCTAAGATCTAAGCAATTTACTTCAATGTTAAAAAGCATAGTCAATTATTGTAAACTGAAACATTTTTCAATAAATTCAATAAATTTCAAGTTTACAACCTTGACCATACCGATCGTGAACCATACAAAAAGTGAGGTTAGTTTGATTAATTTAAAGATAAATAATAAAACCAGTGGCGTCATCTAGTACTATTTATTTTAGTTCGAATTTTTCGAACTTTTAACGTGGTAATTGAAATAAGTCATACAATCCTATAATACATTTGTACAATAATTTATTTTTGTATAATCGTTCATTAAAATATAATGTACGAGTATAAACCATTCAATGGCCATACGAATTTTAAGTTCTCATATTTATAGGAGTAAAAAAAACAGTACACAACTCAGGTGGTAAATTACGGTCACTTACGTAATAATGCACTCGTGCGAAATAGGCTACTTACCACCCTTATTTTGCAATATACTATTAAATGTAATGTAACAAGATATTCACTGCATTTTGGTTAATTTAGCTTGTGGTATTATTACTTCAGCCACCATTCTTATTGGTGCAAGTGATAAAACCTTTAAAGCACAAGAGGGTCATAAAACTTAGCAGAAAGTTCTATTGGCAAATACGTGTTTAATAAATTCACTCCAATTTAGTATATAGCATATATTGAATACCTATACCTATGCAATTTACTTCAGTGTTAAAAATCATAGTCCATGCACAAACTGCAGAAATTTTTCATTAACCACATTTAACTCTCGGTTACATATAAGTTTATTTTTACTGCAGAAAAATAATTGCATACCACTATTAAAGTGGGATTAATTTTATTTAATTTAAAGGTAACTAACAAAACCAGTGGCGTAACGAATTCTATTTATTTTAGATCCAATTTTCGGTGTAACTTACAACGAGAGAATTGAAATAAACCATAAAATCCTGTAATATATTTTTATTCATTTAATTTCTGCAATAACCAAAATGATATGTAGTGTAGTGTAGTACAAGTAAGTTTTTCGTATTGTTGGCAATAACCTACTGTTCAATAAGGTTGGTAACTAAATATATTAAATTCATTAAGACTTGTATAGGTGGATTAACATATAACTAGCAATTTCTCATACACTTCCTTAATGAGGTTTCACATAAGTACTATTGATCGAAAATGGCTTGAGTAAAAAATGATTTCATTCCAAATCAATAATCTTTGTGAAATATTTATAGGTTGTGTCTATAATTATAAAATACTAATAATAAAGTGACAAACGTTAGCCATTTAAATAATAATAAGTTCTATTTTGTCTCGTGCAAATACATATAGGGGAGTTTACATTATTAGTCTATGATATGTGTTATTACTGCGTATGGTATAGGTTATACCAGAGAGCATTGCTTATTCAAAGAAATATCTCTACCCCTGAATTTAACAAGTGCATTTATGTTGTATTATTATAAGTTTTTGTTGTATTGTTATAAGTTCAAAGGTAAATTCAAGTCCCATTATATTTAGAATTTACATCAGTTCTACATACATAAAGACAAATTTTGCATCGATTGGGGCTTGAATCTCGATGGCGCATTTGGTTAGCGCAGTACTATAGCAAAGTACAGGTCGTAGGTTCAAATCCTTCTCGAGGTAAACTTTTTATTTATGTATTTAGTAAAATTAACAATAATTTTTAATCTGTTGTATTATTCTAATACAACGTATTGTAAACAAAAACACTAACTTTAAATTAAGATTAATCTTTGCAAGGTAATCTTTTATAATACATCTGGAGAACGAAAAAAAATAAATATCGCTCTAAACTAAAGTAAGACGTGAAGTAAACGTCACGGATAAACTTTTAATACGAAAATACTTTGTGACAAGTCCAAAATTCTAAAAAGTGGAATAAATCTGACACGTCCATTACAAATAAATGATCTTGAAGGGAAATTTTATAAAAATCTTTGCAAGTGTGATGGACACCCAAACATTTATGTAAGTTAGATAATATTAATTTACAATTGCAGAGGTGTCTCCAAACAGTACAGGAAAAGCTATTAGAGACATATTTAAACTTTGGAAATATTTTAGTACATCAGAAACATTAAAATGTTCTTTAAGAAACAAACTTATACCTATGCTGAAACGCTAACGTTTTTAATGACACAAACCATATTTTACCTACATTTCAACATTACCTAATTATAAAACAGAGTAACGACATATGAATAATAATTTGAAAAATACAATTACATACTAGTCAGAAGTCACTGGAGAGATTACATTAAAAACATTGGGTATTAAAGAAAACAATTTTCATGGCATACTGGATATAAAATTTTGCAAGCTTTACTTTATAACATAAACAACCTTAATTGCCTTCTTTTAAGTGCTAAAACAACATTTTATATTTACGCGTTTGAAAACATATATGTTGTGTTTTTTTAAATGAATAAAAAAATACTCCTTGATTATGTACATCTAGTACTTTATAAGTAATTCAATACACCGTTTTGCTTGTTAGAAATAAAAAGAAAGGTATCGTTTATTTTTGGCTTAAAGTATGATTAACGTTTTATGAGTCTTCGTTATTTAGAAAGACAACTCTACATAGAATAACAAAACGTGTTTAATAAGCCTTCTAATAAAAGGATGGAATTCTTTATTAAGTCTTTCATCATAAAACTGAAGATTAAACTTAATTATTGCGTGATCAAAAATTCTCGGCACAAAGCTAAAGCAAAATCTTTATTTATGTCTTCATCTTATATTTTCTAAATGAGGAATGTTGATATATTTTTGGTGTTTCGTTCCAGTAGATTGAGTTTATGATAGTTTTCGTCCATTGTAAGTTTAATGAAGTCCCCATAGCAGATATGATCAATAAATGTGCAATATTTGTAATGGAATTAATCAAGTTTATGATACATTAAGAACTTGGTCGTTATCGCTTATTAAATTGGCGGATTATTATATGATGGAACTAATACATATGAATTTTGATTTCAACATAGTTGCAGCAACTTGTTGCTGAATCAAGTAATAAAGCTGAAAAAATTATGGGTACTTTTGATATACGTTTGTTACTTCTAATTTTCACTCATTAATTAGACATGTAATCTGCACAGGGCGTTTGTAAATAAGTGCGGAAGATTTTAGGGGGTGGTTGCCGAAATTATTTTGTGAAAGAAAGTACGATAAGATTAGGTAGAACTTTGGGTATAGGGTCTAAGAGGGACTGATAACTTTAAAAAAAATTTTTTTTTAATTCTAAAATTCTATTATTATGGTTGAAGTAATTTATTTCTTGCTCAGGACTAAATCTAAAATTAACTGAGGTCAGATAAAAGTCTTAAACTTACAATTTTAATGAAAAGTGTGTATGTCTATGTGATAAGATGTAATACGGAACATTTGTGGACTGTGTGAACCAAATATGAATCTTATGTAAGAATGAAACCTAATTGGATATTCTAAAATAATTTAAGTTAGATTTATTAAAACAATTAATGAAAAATTGGACAAAATGGAAGAATACGCGAAAACATTCTTGTGAAATTTGAATGTATCAAACGTGTTGAGATAAGGGAAATTATCAATTAGAAAAAGATAAAAGTACCAACTTAAATCAAAAACGTCGCAATTGGGTCTATATATTGGTGCCGAGTTTGAACCGGTTAGTGCCATTGCAAACTTTTTGGCAAAACAAACTAATGCCGAAATACCGCCCTTTTTTGTTCTTGTCAACGGCACAAACGTCTCAATTAGGTGTATATGTTAGTGCTCCGTTTGCGCCAGTTAGTGCCGTTGCAAAATTTTTGGTAAAACAAACGGCTGGCGAAATATGGCCATTTTTTGACGTTCTGCTAACTTCACGCTTTGTCAATGGCACAATCGTCGCAATTGGCTCTATAGGTTAGTGTCGCGTTTGTACCGGTTAGTGCCGTTGTAAACATTTAGGCAAATCAAAGTACCGCCATTTTTATCGTCCTGCTAACTTCACACCTTGTCAATGGCACAAATGTCGTAATTGGGTTTATAGGTTAGTGCCACGTTTGTGCCAGTTAGTGCCGCCACAAACTTTTTGGCGAAACAAACTACCGTCAAAATATAACCATTTTTTAATGTACTGCTAACTTCGCACCTTGTCAACGGCAAAAACGTCGCAATTGGGTCTATAGATTAGTGCCGTGTTTGTGCCGGTTAGTGCTGTTCCAAAGTGTTTGGCAAAACAAACGACTGCCGAAATACGGTCACTTTTTGGTGTTCTGCTAACTCCTCATCTTGTCAACGGCGTAAAGGGCGCAATTTGGTTGATAGGTTACTGCCACGTTTGTGTCGTTTAGTGCCGTTTCAAACTTTCTGGCGAAACAAACGACTGTATAAATACGGCCATGTTTTGTTGTTCTGTTAACTTATCTTGTAAAGAGCCAGAATTGGGTAAGACAAATTAATTGTTATTTTAATAAAAATTATTAAGATAATGTTTAAATAATAATTCATTTTATTCCAGTTCTTAAAAATGTAAATAATCAGCACTTTTGCGTGCGCACCAGTACCCCCTTTCACGGTGTGCAGAAACTTTGCGACATTTCCTACCTAAAACCCCACTCATTCGCAAGGTTTATAAGCGAAATTATTGGCACTTTTAAATTAATTCTGTTTGTAGAACGCTTCTCTACAAATACTCTCCTGCCTCTCCGTTTGTAATAATTTATTACACCTGAAATTCTCTGTTCGAGAACATAACCGCCTGACCCGCTCTTAAAACAATTTCAATTGAATTAAATAGAACTTATTGTTCTATAGGATTCTAACACTCCGAAGTATAACCAATTTTTACGAAAATAGTTGTAATACCTAGAAATTCCTGTTAATAAACCATCCTTAAGAAATTAATTGACGTCAAAGAGATTTTGCGTATTATACTGGTCTTAAGTAGATTGACTGGTTAACACCGGCGGTCACCGGGATTATTATAGGACTTCTTCTAGTTAATGGGGCTAAAATCAGCCACGTCTGGTTGTCCGATCACGCGCTGTAACCTCATAAACGGCAATTTACAAATTCCAGCCTGAACCTCCTGTATATAGTTCTATATATTCAAAGTTTCCGATACAGCTTTGAATAAATAGAATCTCTAAGATTCGTTAATTTAGACTATTGAGCCCACTGGCTTGGCTATTAACGAGATTATAAACGAACACCCGATATATCCTGAACCCCCTGTATATAGTTCTACATATTCAAAGTGTCCGTTGCAGCTTTGAATAAATAGAATCTCTAGAATTTGTTGATTTAGCTCGAGCTCCTTGCTTGGCTATCAACACATATAATTTATTCCCCCTGTATCTCACGAAAATCCACCTGAACATCAAGTCCAAATTATTACCGAAAAACCTGAATTGTGTAAAACATTAAATTTATACAACTAAAATGAGGTAAGTTTTACTTCGAAGTAAAATAATTTCTATTTTACAATAAGAAATCAAATAGATTAAAGAAATTTATTTGCGCTTAGCTATTAAAACTTTAAGATAATTATTCTTAGAGAAAACCCATTTCCATATTAGCAATTAAAGTGTAAGGAATCATCCTCTTTATACAAATAAAACGAAGGTCAACGTTCCATTTTAGTAGTTTAAATGAACTCTTATTAAATTTTCAACAACACATTGTCGAAAATATTCCCTGTATCATATGAACCATTACAAACTTTAAATTGCGAATTCCAAGCGTTGAATAACCCCTTGCAGATATTTGATTGTATATATTATTTACAGTTAATCTAGAATTAGTCTTTCCCTTAGTCCGTGTGTACAAACCCTAAAAAAACTAAACAAATCAAATACAACCGTTGTCTAAAACGAATTTGTATTAACACTAATCGTGTAAATATCAAAATCGCGTGTAAGGCCTGCTTTTCTTTAACCTGTTCCGTATTTCAAAACGTTACTTAAGAAAATATAAGTAATAAAGGACTAGTCCACGATAGAAATTTGAATTACGCTCTAACCTCGAATTCAACAACATTGTCTTAAATTAGTAAAATATAATAGACAAAATAAACTTGCCTGTCTAAATCACAGTAATCCTCCCTGTTGTTGAAGTGTACACACACCCTTGTATTATTTTCACGTGAACACATCATATTTGTTTACAAAGAAACAAAACCACAATTATTTTATTTTTGAACACTGCATTATAACGCGCTTGTTTCAGGAAATTCCAAACCAACGGCGACACCTGTCCTTAAACATTATAAATCTTAGGATTTACCGCCAACATTTCAACGACACCAGCATTACTCCAAGGTACGGTGGGCTGCCCAGATACCAGGCGCTGTACAAATAGATCCCTTATGAATATGTTTAGAAATTTTTCGTTTATTTTCCATCGTTTTGTTTAACTTGAATATTTAATTATTTTACCAGAATATTGTTTTGTTAAGTTATTATAATTCCAGAAGTTTTGTTTTAATATATGTATTAAACCTGGGTATGAAAATTGTTTAACAGTTATATAACAGTCTAAGAAAAACCCACTTCCCAAATTACTGACTAGCCGAGGTTAAAAAAAAAAATCCACGTAGTGGTAATTAGTAACTCATAAAAGAAGCCTGCACAAAATTATGGACCTTACAATCTGCCAACAGCATAAACGTCGAAATTTTGTCCACAAGTTAGTGCCGCATTTGTTCCGGTTAGTAACACTGCAAATCGCAACAACAGAAAGAAGTGTAATTTTTATTATCAAACTAGGTAGTACCTAGTAATTGGCTAACTTTTGGAATCAAACCCTTTAGCTTCGTACTCGATCCTCTAATCGGCCGCAATTGGCTTTGTGGACTAAATTCCCACTTTTTCTTGGTGTTTCAATATCTATTTCACTGAATGTATTTAAGAAAAGGAAAACAAACGATAAGAAACAAATAAAGACAGCTTTTTTTTTGTATAGGTACCTACTTGTTATTTAGCATTTTTATACATTTACACTTCTTTATCGAAATTATTTTATAAATACGTAGGTAACATTGATTTTACAAATATCTGCTTACCGTTTTCTAGTTCTAAGAAATTTAAATTCAGTAATAACTATTAACATATATAAGACAACAAAGGGACTTAAAGCTAATAATGAAAGGGCATCATATTTCCAGACTTTTAATTATTTACAGATCAAATGGTAATACATTTTTGTTAATTATTTTGGCGGATTATATTCAATAACACCAGTGCTTTAGATGCTACTTTTCAAGCAATTTCGGCGGCTTCTTATGAGAGTTTAAGTTAAAAGAATTACATTAATTGTAAATTTGAATGTATCAATGAAAACATTAGAAAAATTATCCACTGTTTGGCAAAAGTTGCAGCTGCAAACATAGTATATAAGATAAGAGCTCAGGTAGTATTAGATAACTTACGGTACTTCAGCAAAAAATGCATACTTAATGGTACCGATGTAATTGATTGTCAATGTAATGTTACCCTCATTGTGGAGCGTTTACTATCTGTGCATACTACAATATCGCAATCAACGTGTGCAACAAAAAGCTGTCAATTCCGGGTGAAATTGGTATCTCCCCTGCAACCCATTAACTTATAAAAAATCTAGCGTGAAAAATATATAAAATTCCCATAAATACCGTGGATATTATATAGAATATCAACAACTCTATGGTCAAGATATTGAACGACGAATTAATGTTTGCAACTGGTTTTTGCAAAAAATTGCAGATGTTCCTAATTTTCTCAATTCTATATTATTTAGTGAGGAAGCTACCTTCAAAAGTAACGGTTTAGTGAACAGACATAACATGCCATTATTATAGCACTGAAAATCCTCATTGGATCAACAAAATCGGTGGTCGCTAAATGTGTGGTTGGGGGGGATTATTGGATCTCATGTTATAGGTCCGTATTTTTTGAACATACTCTAACCGGCGAGGTGTATTTAAATTTTTAAGAGATATGCAACCTAACCCTTCAAAATATTAATGAAGCAGTTTACGGAAATATGTTGTTCCAGCATGTTGGTGCACCCCCACT
>JARFJB010000010.1:222500-326541 GCA_036346205.1 Vesta saturnalis | reverse complement strand
AAAGGTGTTTTATATCTACACTTAAATTATTATAATGTTGAACGAACCATCCTAACACTTCTCCAGAATCGGGTTCCATAGCATTTATTATGATCCGAGTGATTTGTGGAAATTATATAGAACAGGTTCATACAAACTTTCTGATCAACAATGTTAATTCCAGCCTGATGGGCTACGTTTACTTTTAGTATATACCACGGCTTTTGCTAAAAAATTAAAGATTTGGCGTCAGTTTCTTTTCATACAACAGATTTTTAGCTACCTTGGTTTTCACTCTGTAGTAAAAGTGTATAATAGTAAATAAAGTAAAAAAATGACTGGGAATGAAAGTCAAACTTAAACACTTCATATACAGAAGCTACTAGTTCACTGGAAAGGCCTGTAGCTAATAAAATAGTGGGTTAAGTTAATTGAAAGATATAGGAGGCGAAAGCTTATTTAAAAGTTTCTGAAGCGGATCTGGGGACTAGCAGCGATATAACGGTATTTTATTAATATAAAAGTTAAACACGAGAATGTCTTGTTGCTTGGTATTCTTTGAACTCGAATAGCGTCAGATTAGAGATTGGTTACCGATTAAGTAGTAGAAATGGTGACGTAGAAAAGTGACTTCTCACTTCGATGGCAGAGAGAATAAGATGGATTATTTGATAAATTTAAACGGTAATAATTAATAAAGTGGTCAATAAATAAATAATTAATTCGGTTACCTTACGCAAAGAGGCCTGGCTGTTTACATGTCAGTAGAACGGAGGCACTTGACGCCATCTTGGATTTTGACGTCACTTCCGGTCAGGCCCACGTGGGGGACCGTATTTTTCACCCTTATTTTATGGTTTCTTTTCGGAGGCCTTTTTCAACCCCTGTTGGAATTTTTATCCCTAATGAAAGCCTTTTTGTTTTTTACCCGCTTATGTGGAGGACGTATTTTCAACCCTTATTTTTTATGGTTTCTTTTCGGTGGCCTTTTTCAATCCTTGATGGAATTTTCAATCCTAATTAGGGCCTTTTTGGCAGTTAAGCCTTTTTTGTACTCGCTTCTTTTTCGGAGACCTTTTTCAACCCTTGATGGAATTTTTAACCCTAATTATTATTGGTAGTACTAAGGGCCTTTTTGACAGCTGTCTTTTGTGCTCACTTACTTGAGAGATGTACATTTCAACCCTTGATAGAATTTTCAATGTTGTATTAAGAGCCTTTTTGACAGCAATTTTGTACTTTCTCACGTGAGGGGTTGGTCTTGGACTTGGGGTTGGTCTTGGAGCTTGTAGGTGGTCTTGGGCGTGGGCTAGGTCTAGGGGCAGGGGGCTGGACCTGGGTTTGGTCTTGGACTAGGGCTGGACTTGGAGCTGGTCTTGGGGGTTTGGTCTTGGACTTGGGACTGGACCTGGAGTTGGTCTTAGGGTTATTTTTGATAGTCATCTTTATTCCTAATCAAGGTCCTTTTGGTTGTATTAAGAGCAGTACCTCTGGAGGTTAGGCAAACGCACACGCATACAATGTTGGAAATTGCATAATTACCCAAATAAGATATTATTATTATTAAAATTATCGATCCTATTGTTTAAAATGGTCATATGCTATTGGATACGTTCAGATAATCTTTTACCTATACGAGAAATTTATTTTATACGTTGTGTTTCTAATAAGGAGGTTCTTGTAAGACAGCAGTTGTGTTAGGGATTGATCATGCGTGGGGGAATTCGAATGACAGTAAAATTTAATTATAGAACACTTATTTTTTATTGTAAATGTCATAATTAAAAAAAACCACAGTGAGTTATAACAAAAAATTACTGACATTCAGGTTATTCTCTAATAAAACAAAATTTTTTTATTAAGTTAATTAATTACATAACAGTTATTACAATATTGTCTTCTAAAACGAATATTAAAACATAGTTTACCTGCACTGATTTCATTGAAATATGTTTCATATCCATCCGACCGTTAAAATGTTTGTATATTGTACGCCTTAATATTTTTTTAAAGAAACTTATTACGTACAGCTTAGATGTGTTTTACAACTGTAATTAAAAATCTGTATAAGTAAATAAATAAAAGGTTAAAAGAACACTTACTAGCTCTGTACTTAAAGAACGTTTTAGAGAATTGGTTTACGAGTGATAGTCACTGCTTTGTGTTGTTCGTCTAATCAAACTTTCTACGTTTTTACTTATGCATAGTTGATATATAACTGGTTCTCTATCAGTAAAAGTAATTTTTTCAAAGCGATTTGAAAATATTCATATTGTACATACGGACACCCAAAATTGTTTTTATAAAAAAACCTCATTAAATGTTTGGAAAGTAATAATTACATGTTTTAAATTCCATAACAATATGTAGTAAGAAACCACTGTTCATGTTTACTTTTAGCTAATTACCGTGTAATTATATAATCCTCTTAAATTTAATAGTCTAAAAAATTGATTACCAATATAAATGGTTAACATAGTTTCTTTTAAAAAACACTAAATCATAAATTTTATAACACGATTTTTAAAAAACACACATGCTGAATTAAAAAGAAAGAAAAAAACAGTAGGTATTACGCAATTCTTAATTAAAAAAGTAAGGTAATAAAAATATCTTTATTTATTTATCAGAATAGAATGGTTGGGTAACAGGCGTTAAACAATAATTTGATTATCTCGTCATTTACAATTAAACATGTACTAAAATAGTTTTTTACAAAATCAATCATTGATAAACTATGTAATCCAAAATATAGAAACATTAACGTATAAAGTTCGCACACATCGGAATGGTAGTCTTGCAGTATTGTTTTATTGTATATGAAGCATCTGGAATTCTTCTCTAGGAAACGTAAATGATACCCTTGCGGTGCTCGTCCAAAGGAATCAAGATACTCTCCGTTACCATTCTCGTCAATGTAGATAGCGGTCCAATGCTGACCTGGTTTGTTTGCAGGATCCGTGTTTACGATAATTGCACACGGCCTAGGTGCGTGTCTCGGTAGTTGATTAGAAGCACATACAAGCCGAAACACATTCTTCTGGTGACTGGGGATCAATTTCAAGCATCTCAACACTTGTACCGCATACATCTTTGGAATTGGTATGCGTTAAGTCTTGCAGTAGTAAGGCATTTTCCAGTGCACACATAGACCCAGTTATGTTATGGTTTAAACAGCTATATGCTTTTGCTTCCTTTTTCAACTGTTTAATCGACGGGCAACCAGTCTCCTCCAGGTTTACTATTGGTTTGTTAAGAAACCTTAAAAACTGCTGTTTTTGACTGCCCTTAACGTGAATTTTGTTAAAGGGGCGCAACACTCTCATCAACTACTCACTGAAATTGTTGTAGTGTACATGACCCGACCACCATTTCAGCCCATGATAATTAGCCTCCAAAAATTTTATCTTTTGTGACATGGATCTTGATATAAAGTAACCTCGAGGTGGTTTTATCATAATCAACGATAAACGACCATGATCTGTATCCATGGCTATTTCTTTCGGTACGAATTCGTTGGTAACAACTAAACCCTTGTACATCCAAGTATGTGTACATCTTCTTTCGGCTGCTGCTGTACACTGAAGATCGCAGGTTAGAGGTACCACTTTAACAGCTAAAATCCACAACGACGTTCCGATGTTTATCGATCTCGATCACGTTATCCAATTCTGCATACACCAAACAGTTAACGGTTACGGTGAACGCTTCTTCAAACCCGACTTCCAGCCGAAGGGAGCCGTTTCCAACTAAACCCCAGTGCGTACTAGCGTTTGCAGACAAGTCAGATGTTAGGTCAAGGGCCATTAAACAGTAGCCGTTGGGGCAATCACTTCTCGATATATCGTTACCTCCATTCAAAAAATGAATACCCGTACATATAATCCATTAGCTGTAAAGTCTGGTTGTAAGGCCTTCGATGGAATTTGTTGCCCGTCAGTATATAACGACATGAAGTTAATATTGCGGTGATGAAAATTGAACGTGTTTGAGGGGTAATCACCATTGAAGGCTTTATTTGCTACAAACCCTACGATGCATCGTTTAGGTAACTGACCCAGGAAAACATTATCCAATGGTTTTAGCTGTATGCCTGCACTTTTACGTCGGTCCTTGTAACAGGGTATTTTGCGGCAGTTGTTTCTAAAGCTTTAGCGTATGCAATTAGAATAGTTGGATTGATTCGCATACGTCTCATCAGTAAACTAGCGTCTGTAATTCGTGTCTTGTAATTTGAAGCAAGCGCCGCCATTAGGCTAAAGGTATCTCTTGATCGTACAAATTTAGCCTTTAGCTCAACACCACTTATGAGAAACTTGTCTTGATTAAACAAACCCGAGTGCACGTGACCAATCATCTCTATCTGTTTCCCGGTAGCCGCAAGTGCTTGACGTTTTGAGAAACCGTTATTTGCGTTTCCCAGTGTATTCATCTGTCCAGCTGTACCATTGTGCCATAAGGTACATCCTAGACGTGAACTCTTGGCTTCCTTTCCATAATTTAGCAGCGTTTCGATATATGACCGGTATGCGTAGGTGTTGTTTGGCTGTGACACCATCTTCTGATTTAAGTAAACCTTCACCTGCGAGAAAAGCGAATGCATCCAATTGTTTACCGGTGCTACAACATCAGCGTCTGTAACTGCTGTATCATATTGCTTTAGAACTTTAGCTGTGACGTACAACATGGTCTGGCTTAAATCTTTGTAATCGTTTCCATTTCCGGGGAGTACAAATTCTATTGGGACGTCATCACTTAGAGCTGATAAGGGCTTGTAAAATATCCATTCACCATTTTCGATACTTGCCTGCGTCGACGGTAAAGCGAACAAATCCAGTTCGGACTTGACGCATTCACACGATTGGGCATGTAGAAAAGCCATTATCTTGAAAATATATCGTCGTAAGCAGGCTTCTTCTTAGCAGCAGCTCTCAGTAGAGACTGGTTATTATCGAGCAGACGTACTCTTTTATAACCCGAACCCTCCATCATTTTAGCGATTTTCTCTTCGGCTTTACCTGCCTCGTGAAATATTTCTTGAAACGAATCCTTAATAGGTCGATCCTCTGTGACGTCACCAAGAATATCAGCACCCGTCCTAAGAGCTTCTTTTCCAATAGCCTTTGCGCCTGACTTAAATAACGGTATTGTACTTCTAAATATACTACATAACCAGCTCCCTATTCCATGACCACGTTGATATGGCGCGCCTCTGTAGATAGAGCCGATACCGTTACCGGCCTGATTCATGTAATATTGCTGAGAAGGGCAAACCATTATTGTACTTTCTTAAAGTGTAGCTTCAGACACGACGTTCCAAACTCAAATGGCATTGCTGCACCCGTATCTGTTTTTATATTAATCTCGATGTTTTCACCCGTCTCATTACCGGTATGTAGTGTGCAGGCGAAAAAACCACATCTTTATGACCCCCGTAAGCATAGTTTTCTGAAGTAATGTTTATTATACGTATAAGCGGAGATAAAACATCGCCCACAATTTGCGGTTCAACGATGTCGCAATAAACAAACTTCTGAGTTGGTCATCCTATCCATATACTAGCGGGGTGAGGGAGTATTGGTTCCATAGCTATGTTCTGATACGGACGATAACACAATTCTAAGGCTAGACGTTGTGAGATTCCGAATAGCGAGAGCTGAGTTTTTAATTTCGTAGTGACGCGCTTAGTTAGATTATGATATTCGATTGTTATTTAGTTCGCTGATAATTTCTTCTATGCTGGCATAATTTCCCGAAGCGAATCGTATCACGTACCAGCCATCTTCAATATAAAAGATCTTCTTGTCGCGTTGAAAATATTCTGCGGCCTTTTTTAATATCGTTTCTAAGACGTTCTCGCCAGGTGGCTCTGTTCTATAATAAATTAAATTATCTGTTGCACTTACAGCGGATAAGGAACATGGGTACTGAATTTCCGATATCCCTACAACCCACGACCCCGTTAATCTTATTCGCTTTGGCAGTTGCGTAATAAAACTTGACGTCATATTACCTGGAAAATACGTCATAGAGCTATTACTCAATAAGGTAAGATAAAACTTCATTTTTATATATCTCTCAACTGCGAAGCTAACGCCCAGCTATTTAATTTTACACTGTATCCACGCCACTTGACCCGGTATTATTTATATCGCCCACGGCCCTTCTCTGCTAGAATCTTATCGACTTTGAATAGAGTATCTTTATCAACCGTAACAACTTGCAATTCTTCTTCGTAAAAGGTACCCTCAACAGGATCGTTATTAAGATCGATTATTCGATAAACTGGTGGTCTTCTTTTTATCACCGCACTAATTGTAAAAACTTCCTCGCTCCAATTCGTTTCATATCCCTTATCAAAGGTGCACTTAGTTCTGGCGATTCTGACATGCTCACTGACTTTATATTTAGGATGGCGTACTGGGCCTACACCTTTCGCGTACAGGTTATTCCACACTTCCAAAATGTTTTTTATCGCTTACAGCCGCGGGAGCCATCTTTATACTTGAATGAGGGCTATTGTTGTAAGCAGTCACAAGTCTTTCGAGTTCATCAATATACTGGTAGGAATTGTTGTAAGTGAAATAACGCCACATCTTTGTTTTCAATGTTTTATTAAATCTTTCAACTGCAGATGCTTTTACATCAGGGTTATTTGTTACATAGAAATTGATATTTTGTTTCTTGAAAAAGTTTTGTACACTGCTCGCCACAAACTCTTTGCCTTTATCCGTCTGTAGATTTGCCGGAGTATTGTCGCAATCCTTAAAAATATCCGCGAATGCTTCAATTACAGATGAGTCTGTATTCGTTTTAAGTGCTCTCGCCCATACCCTCTTGCTAAATACATCAATTACCGTTAGTATGTACTTGCATCCACTATTGTGTTTACTTAAAGTTCGGATATCACAAAGATCGGCTTGCCACAACTCGTAAAGGTTACTCACAATATGTTCATTTCGTGGAAACTTTTTTCTGACTGGTTTATGTACCGTATAAGCTTCATGTTCCTGAAGCCAATTTTTCACTTTACCATATCTACTATTTACAGAATTAGTTAAAGGTGTTATACCAGCGAACCCTGCTGGGTGAGCGGGATCATAGTATACAGCATCCACGGTATGGACGCCACGAATCCCAATCTAGTGAAATTCCTCTTCTTCTTCTTTGAGAGATTCTTCTCGGTGTTTCCTGCGCCTTACTATCAGCATCGTAATTCTCACCTATCGCTGTTGTGAGTGTCCGTTCAACGCTGGGTGATACAGAAACATCACGCCTTTCCGTATTTCAGATAAACTCTATATATTTATCTCTTTAATGTACGTCGGTAACTGACGCCAACCGCGCGGGTTTGTAGTTTTTCGTTTTCTTAACGTCTCGTGAACCAGATCGATAATGTTGGAATGTGGTATGATCTTGCCTTTTATTGTGACAGTACCTCTTTTATCCCAAAAAACATCGCTGGTCGTATTCAGTATACGTAACAAAGCCGCGCCTTTTCTCTTATATGAAGGCGGAAGCGTTGATACTATCTTGTCGTCTGTCAGACCGTTGCGTTGCGGTAAATCTCTAATATCATCAGCAACAGAGTCACCGCTGATTGTTATACTGGTGGGCTGACGTAACTGATTGGAAAAGTGTAGATACCTTTGAAGAACTTGGTTGTACTGCTGCCATTTGTCATGGTCGGTCATTTTAGTTTTTAAAACTTTATCCATATCGTTACCCAGCTGCGTTAAAATGTCGTTTTGTGTAACATCTGATGCCTGTAAGCGCTGTTTAAAGTCCATCGGTAGAATAATCATCTTCTTCAGATTGTGATCCATGGTTATTGAAACAGATTACCAGAATTCACCGAGTAATGTTCCTAACATGAGTGGTAGAAATGCACCACCTTTCTGTACAAGAAACTGTTTCTTCTTTTTTTATAGATTCGCCTCTCTGTGCCAAGCGCCTTAAAGTGTGCTTATGTTGAGAGAGTCGCTGCTTCTGATCAGCTGACCTTTTAAAATGTTATGTGCATACTCGCAAATACGCTCTACCTGCTTACTATCAAAACATTTCAATAAATCGTCACGTTGACTTTTACTTAATCTGGCTAATGCATGCAGGATATCTGTGTTCTCGCTTAAAACGTCAGCCATCGTATATGATGTAATCTTTATGACAGTGAGACTTAAACCCTTTTTTCGCTATATATGCCTGGCAGATAACTTGAGGCCCGAATATGTTTGTTCTATAACGTAGCACATCCGGTGTATTCTGTTTTAAATCGAACAATAAGTATCCGTGCGGGCTTGAAGTAGCATCTTGGTACGCGGCTTCTAAAAATTTTGGGTTGTCCGGCGAAATCTGTCTTGCTAAATGCTGTATCTGAGCTCTGTCACGTGGGTTCTTAAACAAAATTATGTAATGTGCGTTGAGAGAAATATCCCGCTGTCCACGTCCTTGATGAAATATGTTCTGCGTTAAGAAAAACACACTTAGATTTAGATGATGACAACCCTTTGTAAAAATATCAACCACAGAGCCGTTAGTCTCGCGCATTAGATCGTCAATTATTATTAAGACAGGCTTTTTCCCGTCAAACCGTTGCATATCAGGTAAACCCTTTTGAAATTCCACAGAGAGATCTTTGAATAAAGGCTGCCACTCACTGTAAAACCAGATTATTTTTTCAAAAGCTGTATCGCAGGCAGTTTCGAAATTTTTTAGAAAATCCACGATAAATTACGATTTCGCACAATCCGACGGACCCGCAACTATCGCCCAAAGTGGGTGCTTAAACTGACCTTCTATCTTGAATCGCTAAACGATACTAACAGATACTCTACCAGCAACTTCGTTTAAATAGACTAAATAAAAATCTTTTTCAATCAGAACACGTGTAATTGCCTAACCTCCAGGGGTACTGCTCTTAATACAACCAAAGGACCTTAATTAGGGTTAAAGATGACCATCAAAAATAGCCCTAACCAAAACCAGTACCAACCCCAAGTCCAAGACCTAACCCGAAGTCCACGCCCAGGTCCAGCCCCAAGACCTAGCCCAAGCCCAAGACCAGCTCCAAGCTCCAGGACTAACCCCAATTCCAAGACCAACCGCTACATCTGCCCCTCACGTGAGCAAGTACAAAATTGCTTTCAAAAAGGCTCTTAATACAACATTGAAATTCTATCAAGGGTTGACCCCCGAAAGGAAACCGTAGGTATAGAAAAAACGCGTCCTACACGTGGGCCTGACCGGAAGTGACGGCAAAATCCAAGATGGCGTCATGTGCCTCCGTTCTACTCATGTCTACAGTTCAGTAGTCGAGTACTTAATCAAACCTTGAATTTTGGACTGTAATGATCATCAAATTTTAGCACAGAACCTTTTTTTTTAAATTACTCTAACTCCAGAACACTTTTCTTGAAATACTTTTTGTACAGCATTTACTATTTATTTTTCTACCGTTTCGATTAAAATTGAGCTTTGTAAACTATCCTGAACGTTCGCACTATTTAATGCAAAAAAAACGATTTATCAATTTCTATTCGAATATTAGAGGAAATCTAAAGAACAATGCAATATAAAACATAAACAAAAAAGTTTTGATATACTTTTGTGTTTGACACGGTGATGCCAACCTTGAGGTTTTTGAACAAGCCGTACTCGTCTGCAAGAACATAATATTTTTCACTACTTTATTACAGTAGTTTGTAAGACATTTATTAAGAATTTACACTTATTTTTGTCCATACAACGTATCCCTAAAGCACTTTACCTCGTATGGTGTAGCTTTGGAAAATAATAGTGACTATTACTACAAAGCTACTGGTACCATTTTGAGGTAAAATTGAATTATGAAACTTCAAAAACGTGTTATGAGACTACACACATTATGCGTGACAAACCACGTACATGTTCATTCAAAAACTTGCCTTTAATGGAGAAAATTCATTTAAAAACAAATCGAACTTTTAAATTCTATACAAAGACGCCATAGATGTCAGTAGAAGACGGGTACTAGACGCCATCTTGGATTTTGACGTCACAAGACCGCCCACGTGGGAGACCGGATTTTCCACCCTTATTTTTACTCGCTTACGTGTAGGACGTGTTTTTCCACCCCTGTTTTTATATGTCCACGTGTGAGACCGCATTTTCAACCCTAATTATTTTTTATATACCCTCGTGTGAGAGACCGTATCCTTTCTTTTCGAAGGCCCTTTTCAACCCTAACTATTTTTTACTCGCTTACGTACAGGACGTGTATTTTTCACCCCTATCTTTACACATCCACGTGTGAGACCGTATTTTCAACCCTTTTTCATCCCTAATTAAAGCTTTTTGATTTTAATGGCATACGTGAAGGACCGTATTACCCTTATTTTTATTATTTCTTTTGGGGGTTAAACCTTATGGTTGTATTAAGGACCTTTTGACAGCTAGGACTTTTTTGTGGTTGCTAACGTGAGGACTGGGGGTGGGGGCTGGTATTGGATTGGCTTAGGGCTGTAATTAGGGGTGGGGGCTGTATGTAGGGCTAGGGTTGGAGCTTAGGGCTGGGGGCTGTATCTAGAGGTAGGGTTGTTTTCTGATAATTATCTTTAGCCTTAATTAAGGTCCTTTTGGTTGGAACCCTGGAGGTTAGGCAATTGTGCTCTTTTAAATTGTATCTTGTAAGATACGTTCTCTATCTCTTTCTCTCGCTCTCTCTCTCTCTCTCTCTCTCTCCCTCTCTCTCTCTCATGGCTCTTTCTCACTCACTCACTCACATGCAAACAAATTAATTAACAAACAACCGACCTTTTAAATCCTATCTTGTAAGACATGTGGTTTCGTCTCTCTCATGGCTCTCTCTCACTCACCAATGTAAACAAATCAATCTCAATCAATCAACCAATCAAAATGAATAAAATGGTGATCATACATACATTCGCATTTATATGTGACGTAATAAAACAATAACAGGTTTTAGGCTTTATTATCGATGTTAAAATAGTAGTTTACTGCATTGGGTTGAAGTATCATCACTGTATATATATATATATATATATATATATATATATATATATATATATATATATATATATATATACACAGATACCAGGTATAGGCAGATTATTTTAAAAGGAATGATGCTTGTAGCAACTGCAATTAAACATGTACATTTCAATAATAAAGACAAAGACTAAATCGTACTAATTCGTATTGAAAACAAATTTTAGAGGCATGATTCACTACTCAAACAACTGATTTCTGTTAAACATATGGTAACACTAAAAACAACTTTCTGTTTACGTTTAGACGTATAATAGCTATTAAAGTTTTTTCCGTAATTTAATTTTAGAATGTAAAAGTACTCATATTGTATATGTAAAACCTTTAATAGGTACCTAATCAAGCGTACATATATATTTTAACGATATGGCAGATGACCAATAGGTCATTAATGTTTTATTATTATTGTTCTGATGTACACACATAGTTTATATTATATAAACAAATATCGTCTTGGTATTATAAATAAATAACAACAACAGTTTTCAAAGGGTGATTTATATTGTACATAGACGCAAGTTGCTTTTAAATAATGATCGATTACGCTGTTAAGATCACAGTATCTACAAATGAAATAAAACACATTGGTACACACTGTCAATATTGAAATCATATACAAAAATGTAAAATACATCAAATATCTGTGTGATTGACAACAATTTAAATTTTCTTACACAAGAATACATGTCAAAACAAAAAAAAAGTTGTAAATAATTCTTATTACATAAAAACTATCTAATACCACTAATGTTTTACAGCATAATAATAAACTCATTAAACAGTGATTACAATTAATACATTTAACATATTTAACCTTTATACTACGTCTATTATTACATAGAGATGGGATTATTCTTAAATTTAATTGATTTCGATGAGCTCTGGAAATACAACAACCGTTCGAAATCTTGCTTCTTCTCTCGATATCAAAAAGCTATACTAGTGATACATTAAGGAAGCATAATAGCGGATACAGCTACATTGCTAACGATTATTGATGTTTTTGCATGATTTTTGAATGAGACAGCCTCAGGTATTTTTAAGAAAAACGATACACATCTCATGAGATCAAACGAGATTTTTAAGATACAATCTCCTCATCGTCTGCACCTTGAACGACTATATTGTAACCTATAAAAGTAGCTAATAACCGTAATAGTTTATCAGACATTATTACATGGACACGAGGTTAGCCCTAAATTAACTGGTTTCAACGCTGCTCTGGGAATGCTGCACACTTAAAATCTTTAAGTTCGCTCGCAGAAGTTGTACCGTATTCATTTCCTTCAATTTTATCTGCAATCGTTTCGAGACTGTAGACGTTTTCTAATACATAAACAGAATCTTCAATACTTTGATGCTGTAGTGAAAACACTTAGCTAGTTAGTTTCACCTCTATATTATCTTACATGCAAGCCTGACTTATCATAAATACACTGTCAAAAAGCTAATTAAACATAACTCAACGGACTGGGCATAGCAACAGCGTTTCCAATTATAGCTTTTCACCACAATAGTGCCTACAACTACATACAATCGACTAGTACTGCTTTAGCACGAGGATCAAACGAAAAAACACGCATGCACGCACGTACACCCGTAGCACGCACGCAAGCTCGCACGTACGCACGTTCGACGTACGCCGCTCACGCACGTTCGCACGTACGCACGCTCACGCACGTACGTACGTTCGACGCACGCACGCACGCGCACACGCACACTAGACGCGAAACGCAAACGCGAACATAACACAAACACAACACGCTAACACAAAACACACAACAAAACGCTACCACGAAAACACGCTAACACAAAATCGCAAACGCAAAGACATACAAATGCGAAACACGTAAACGAAAACACGCAAATCGAAAACACACAAACGAAAACAAGAACAAAACACGCTAAAGCGAAAAACTTGTAAACTTGCAAACATGAATCAAGACGGTGAGCACCGCTAGAAAAAATAGGTTTATTAACAAAATTGAAGGAAAGCTTAACGTTTGAAAACATATTATTATTATTATTATAAACAAAAATACATCATTATCATTTAATAACATGCTTTATCGGTTTTCTTCTTCTTCTTGAACCGTGAGTCGTCGTCATCATCATCATGATTTTGAGATTTGCCCCTCCCCCCTACCTCATAGCTCTTCTTTCTCTTCTGTGAACCATCACCATCATATTGTGTGTGAGATACATTCAGGTATTTTCTCCTAAGTCGCCGTCTTAGGAGAAAATACCTCGACCATAAAAAGAGACGTTTAGATTTATAAACATGCCCCTAGGGGCTATGTTAGAGTGTCGTTAGGTCAATACTTCAGACATCCCCGAAGATAACCGATTCTACCCGAACATTGACGAGTACGTTTGCGCACAAGACCAAAGGTTAGTTGCGTACTCGTTTCTCGTGTGTTTCGCTCTTTAAAGTGTAACTGTCATCGAGTGAGCATTGCTATAATGTATTCTCCTGTTTATGAGTCAACATCAGCGGACATTAGAGATTTTACTGACTTGTTAATAAACTATTACAACATAACCGTTCAAGATAATGATGAAAGCGATGACGTGATTGAGCTGACTGTATCTAACACCCAAGATGATGGTGATGGTTCACAGAAGAGAAAGAAGAGCGATGAGGTAGGGGGGAGGGGCAAATCTCAAAATCATGATGATGATGACGACGACTCACGGTTCAAGAAGAAGAAGAAAACCGATAAAGCATGTTATTAAATGATAATGATGTATTTTTGTTTATAATAATAATAATAATATATTTTCAAACGTTAAGCTTTCCTTCAATTTTGTTAATAAACCTGTTTTTTTCCTAGCGGTGCTCTACCGTCTTGATTCATGTTTGCAAGTTTACAAGTTTTTTTCGCTTTAGCGTGTTTGTGTTTTGCTTGTTTTCGTTTGTGTGTTTTCGTATTTGCGTGTTTTCGTTTTTACGTGTTTTCGCATTTGTATGTCTTTGCGTTTGCCTATTTTGTGTTAGCGTGTTTTCGTGGTAGCGTTTTTCGTTTGTGTGTTTTTTGTGTTAGCGTGTTTGTGTGTTTTTTTTGTGTTAGTCTGTTTTTCGCGTTTGCGAGTTTTCGCGCTCTCGTGTGTGTGCGTGTGTGTGTGTGTGTGTGGTGCGTGCGTGTGTGGGAACGTACGTACGTGCGTGTGAGCGTGCGTACGTGCGAACGTGTGTGTGAGCGTGAGTACGTGCGTACGTGCGAGCTTGCGTGCGTGCGTACGTGTGTACGTGCGTGCGTGCATGCGTATTTTTTCGTTTGATCCTCGTGCTAAAGCAGTGCTAGTCGATTGTATGTAGTTGTAGGCACTATTGTGGTGGCTAAAAAGCTATAATTGGAAACGCTGCTTGCTATGCCCAGTCCGTTGAGTTATGTTTAATTAGCTTTTTGACAGGTGTATTTATGATAAGGTCAGGCTTGCATGTAAGATAATATAGAGGTGAAACTAACTAGCTAATGTGTTTTGCTACTACATGCATCACAGTATTGAAGATTCTGTTTATGCATTAGAAAACGTCCTACAGTCTCGACGCTGATTGCAGATAAAATTGAAGGAAATGAATACGGTACAACTTCTGCGAACGAACTTAAAGATTTTAAGTGTGTTCAGCATTCCCAGAGCAGCGTTGAAACCAGTTAATTTAGGGCTAACCTCGTGTCCATGTAATAATGTCTGATAAACTATTACGGTTATTAGCTACTTTTATAGGTTACAATATAATCGTTCAAGGTGCAGACGATGAGGAGATTGTATCTCAAAAAATCTCGTTTGATCTCATGAGATGTGTATCGTTTTTCTTAAAAAATACCTGCGAGGCTGTCTCATTCAAAAATCTCATGCAAAAAACATCAATAATCGTTAGCAATGTAGCTGTATCCGCTATTATGCTTACTTAATGTATCACTAGTATAGCTTTTTTGATATCGAGAGAAGAAGCAAGATTTCGAACGGTTGTTGTATTTCCAGAGCTCTATCGAAATCAATTAAATTTAAGAATAATCCCATCTCTATGTAATAATAGACGTAGCATAAAGGTTAAATATTTTAAATGTATTTAAGTGTAATCACTGTTTAATGAGTTTTCATTATTATGCTGTAACATTAGTGGTATTAGATAGTTTTTTATGTAACCTGAAGAATTATTTACAATCCTTTTTTTTGAGAGTTTTGGCATGTATTCTGTGTGTTGTAAGAAAATTTAAATTGTTGTCAATCCGACACAGATATTTGATGTATTTTTACATTTTGTATATGATTTCCCCTAATATTGACAGTGTGTACCAATGTGTTTTATTTCATTTTATAGATACTGTCATCTTAACAGCGTAATCGATCATTATTTAAAAGCAACTTGCGTCTATGTACAATATAAATCACCCTTTGAAAACTGTTGTTGTTTCATTTATTTATAATACCAAGACGATATTTGTTTATACATAATATAAACTATGTGTGTGTACATCAGAACAACCCCTAGTAATAAAACATTAATGACCTATTGGTCATCCTTGCTATATATCGTTAAAAAATATATATGTGTGCTGATTTTACTTTCTAAAATTAAATTACGGGAAAAACTTTAATAGCTATTATACGTCTAAACGTAAAACAGAAAGTTGTTTTTAGTGTTGCCATATGTTTAACAGAAATCAGTTGTTTGAGTACATGTGAATCATGCCTCTAAAATTTGTTTTTAATGCAGAATTAGCGAGTACGATTTAGTCTTTGTTTTTTATTTATTTAAATGTACATGTTTAATTACAGTTGATACAAGCATCTTACCTTTTGAAATAATAACTGCCTGGATACCTGGGATCTGTATATATATATATATATATATATATATATATATATATATATATATATATATATATATATATATATATATCAGTGATGATACTACAACCCAATGCAGGTAAAACTACTATTTTTAACATCGATAATAAAGCCTTAAAACCTGTTATTGTTTTATTACCGTCACATATAACAATGCGAATGTAAGTTATGACTCATTTTATTGATTTGGCTGATTGATTGTTAATTGATTTGTTTGAGATTTATCTGGTTAATTACTTAATTGCTTTGTTTGCTTTGTTTTGGGAAAGAGTCATGTATGAGATAGAGAAAGAGGGAGAGAAGGGTATGATCAGCTACCATTAAGCATGCCGTTTTATTACCGTTACCTATATGAGTGTGGTTGTAAGTTATAATCACCATTTTATTCATTTTGATTGGTTGGTTGATTGAGATTGATTTGTTTACATGTGAGTGAGTGAGAGAGAGCCATGAGAGAGAGCGAAACCCTACACATGTCTCACAAGATAGGATTTAAAAGGTCGGTTGTTTGTTAATTAATTTGTTTGCATGTGAGTGAGTGAGTGAGAAAGAGCCATGAGAGAGAGAGAGAGAGAACGTATCTTACAAGATACAATTTAAAAGAGCACAATTGCCTAACCTCCAGGGTTCCAACCAAAAGGACCTTAATTAAGGCTAAAGATAATTATCAGAAAACAACCATACCTCTAGATACAGCCCCCAGTCCTAAGCTCCAACCCTAGCTCTACATACAGCCCCCACCCCTAAATACAGCCCTAAGCCAAGCCAAGACCTGCCCCCACCCCCAGTCCTCACGTTAGCAACCACAAAAAAGTCCTAGCTGTCAAAAGGTCCTTAATACAACCATAAGGTTTAACCCCCAAAAGAAATAATAAAAATAAGGGTAATACGGTCCTTCACGTATGCCATTAAAATCAAAAAGCTTTAATTAGGGATGAAAAAGGGTTGAAAATACGGTCTCACACGTGAATGTGTAAAGATAGGGGTGAAAAGTACACGTCCTATACGTAAGCGAGTAAAAAATAATTAGGGTTGAAAAGGGCCTTCGAAAAGAAAGGAAACGGTCTCTCACACGAGGGTATATAAAAAATAATTAGGGTTGAAAATGCGGTCTCACACGTGGACATATAAAAATAGGGGTGCAAAACACGTCCTACACGTAAGCGAGTAAAAATGAGGGTGGAAAATCCGGTCTCCCACGTGGGCGGTCTTGTGACGTCAAGATCCAAGATGGCGTCTAGTGCCCGTCTTCTACTGATGTCAATTTTAAAAAATAGTAAACTAAACTAAACTAAAATAGACATTATTCATTTAAAATTCATTTAAATCGCGCTTTTAGATTCTACATCAGAAAGGTTATGGTTATCAATTTTAAGATATGGTAAAACCTGTTTAATTACTTCAGCAAATCGAGGTTACATGTTACAGTACGCGGGCATGTTTTTGGAAAATTTGACTTTAATAAGCAAAATTCATTTAAAAGCCATATTACAATTTTGAATACTACACAAAGAAAGGCTAACGATATTAATCATAAAAAATAGTTTTTAATTAAAAGTTAAGAAAAACGAGGTACAAAAAATTTTAGTGGACAAAATTCATTTAAAACAAATTGCACTGTTGAATTCTTCACAATAAAGGCTATCGATATCAATTTTAAAATGTAGTAAACCATTTTTAATTACTTCAGGAAATCTAGGTGCAACGTTACCTGCATGTTACATTACGTGGTCATGTTTTGGGTAAATTAGACTTTAATGGACAAAATTCATTTAAAAACCAGTGGCACTTTTAACTTCTATACAAAAGAGCTATTGATATCAATTTTAAAAAATGGTAATCCCTTTATAATTAGTTCAGAAGGACGTGTTACTAATTTGAGTCTAATGGACAAATTTATTTATAAAAAAATTGCACTTTAAGTTTCCACACAAAAAGCAGTACATATCGGCTTTAAAATAGTGTTGTGATACAACTAGTGCACTAATACATTTTACGTAAGCTCTACAAAGTTTGTTCGTCAAAAAGACACAATTAGGGATATTTTAATTCAAGTTTGCGTTAACGCATATTGTAATGCGTTCCCTACGTTTAGCGTCAAATTTATATTGCGCCCTTCTGGTTTGGTAACCCAACGCGGTTTTATTTTGCCTCGGCTTTGCTCAATCGGGTTTATTTTATAAACGGGGTGTGGTTCGTAGTAAGTACTGGATGGGCTTAACACTGTAACCTTAAATAAAATCCGTAAAGCATTTTTAACACGTATATTAAACAAATATTTACAATAAATAAAATGAACGGTAACTAACAAAATATGTATGTAAGAACTCCCTGGTCCGGGTCCTGGCGTCACTGGGTGCGAAGTCGCTTCTGTGAACAAAAGATAGTCTTTTTAATCTATTCCTTACCTAAGAGGCAAAGTTTAGGTTACGGTCCTGCATGTACAGTAGCGCGAGCGTTATCCTTGATACAGTGGTTGATCGGAGCGCCAGCGCAATGAACTCGAATCGTTGAGAAAATCGATATCGTGCTTAGACTTTAGTAACTCTGGAGCGCTGAAGCAAGGATGTCCTACTCCGGGAAATAATACACGCGAAATGCGCGTCTGCAAACGCGAGATCTCGGCCGGTCTTTCTCTAATTATAACCGGTTTAATGTAGGCAATTAGATTATTTATCTAACTAAATTAATTACCGATCTCTATACTAAGTTTAATTATTTATAATTAATCAAGGGAACAAAATACTTAATATTAACACTACTCTAATAGGTTTACGTAAAGATAGAATAATCTACGTACTCTCTAATTTATTTACAAACGTTCTCGCACCAGGTATTTACGATGGTTAGGTGGACTACAAATTTATCTACAAATTTATACAACAGGTTATGGAGGTACTCTTCTGCGATTCACAGACACTGTGTATGGTTATTGTGTTTGTCTGTAGGTAGTATATGAGTTTCGAGCGGGATTTCAGTAATGCGCAGAAGACGTAGGCGATGGCCTGTCTTTACTGGATATACTAAGAGAAAGGTCGTAGGTCTTTACAGCCCTGTAACAACCCTTCACCCTCAGGTACTTTGTAAGATACGTCGGGGGCTACCCCTGCGTTCCTCTAGGTGTACTTTGTATTGGCGAGTTCCGTCGGGGGCTACCCCTGCGTTCCTCTAGGTGTACTTTGTGGTGGCGAGTGACGATGGGATCTACCCTTCGTGCTACTCTAGGTGTTAGTGTACTTTGTATTGGCGAGTTCCGTCGGGGGCTACCCCTGCGTTACTCTAGGTGTATGTGGTATAACTCCTGGAGCTCAGCCCGGAATTATTTACGGTATTTAAGTGTAAATTGTTAGATTGTATAACTTTACAACTTACGGTCTATCAATAGCAGTACAGAATTGAACTTTAGGTTGCCCGGTGCGTCGTGGTGCGCGTTGTCGCCAGATCGCGAAGGACTCTTCGTCGGTGAACAACAGGTCGGTGCTTACACTAAGCAAACGGTGCGGCTGCGTCTACTGGTTTCTGGAACGGCTTGACTTGAATCTACTGAGATTCATCTCTCCTATATTATGCGCGTCGCGAGTTTATAAAGGTGCATCTGTGGGCGGTTTCGCGGCTACCGTGCGGGGGATGGCGTTATGCGATTGGTTAAAATCGTTCTGACGTGCAGAAACTTACGGTTTCTTAGAAATACACGTCAGCGGTGATGAATAAATTATTTGTTGTGCAATATCGCGTAAACTTATGAAATCTTACATACAGGATGGTCCGCACCTAATTTATTCTAAAACACATACGTACAGGACGCTGGTTCTTTACAATATATAACACGAATATCGAAAGTACTTTTCTGTGTTTTGTTCTGCACTATATAAACAGAGTTTTGAAATGTGACAAGTGTTATTTATTAACACATTTTTGATGGAACCTCTATAATTTTATACATATAGGAGTTCTAATCACTCAAAATTCTATATTATGGTATGACAATAATATAGTACTATTCCAATTATCGGTTTGGGCAATGGATATTTCCTGGAATTATACTTATAGAGAAGTATGAGTATTAATCGCTTGAAGGGTATCCCCCTTGTTTCGATCAAATGTATAGATTTTTGTTTGGTTACAGTATTCGCACAAATAAAAAAGTCAGTACTTGGCAGTATAGTTTATGATGGGAAACATTAAATTGGTTTCCTTATATTGGTGTGGTATCCTACCTTTAATTATATTATGAACTTCATACGTCATAAGTAATTTAAAATTATTTTTACCTCATTTCTGTTCTATTAGCTATTGAGTTTAATGTGTCAAAACTGGAAAATTATAATTTTTCTTTTGCATATTTGGCCACAACGTAGACTTTGTTATTGGTAGTTTCGATGGACTGACAGGGTTAATGTTATATTTGAGGGTACGTGTTTGGAAATATTTATTAATTTCGTTTAAAGTAAGAGTGTGCTGCTTTCTTCTATTGCAATACTTGTTGGGTTCCCTTACACATTTACGTCTCTTAATAGCATATGCATAGTACGTGGTTATATTTTACCTTCCTATATTACTCAAGAACGTATGCTCGACCACTTCTAAGGAACCGCGAACATTTTTCGTGTAACCTTATTGCCAAAATATTATTTTTTTTATTGAACCAGGTGTGTATGACAGCATTGTGTTTTCTAGCTATTAATACCCTACTCCACAAAGGCAAAAATGGAATGTACTATTTTAAAAAGTAATTTGCATAAGTATACGTTATAGTATAAGTTTTCTTTGTTAGTTTGTCCTGTTGCTTCAATATCCAGATCTTGCACTTGATTTTTTAAATGCACGTAAAATTTATTATTTTTCTAAAATGCTGTGTGCGTTGAGTTCATATTTACTATCTTCCACGTCAATTTTGGCATAGAACTAAAAAGTCTTTGACGGCATTTAATTACCCGACATGTTTCAAATCAACTTAAAAGCAAAATCAATCAATCTTTAAAAGCCGAATCAATTTTAAAAAATCTTCAATATTGTAGAGGGAAGTTAAAATATCTTTTAAAAATTTTCTCACAATTTTCTTCAAAATCGGTGTTTACATCTCTCGTCATTAATTTTATTAGATGTGCACAGCATAGATTTATCAGTATTATACCACTACAAATATTTTTCCTAACAATAAATGATCACAAATGTTATTTATGTACTTCAATAGTGGAACTTGATTCCTACTTTCACATACTGCTATTACCAGCGCTGTACTGAAGTCTGTAACTACCACTTGAAAGGCTGCCGTTTTGTAAAGCTTTTTGTAGTAATACCTTATATGGCTTAACCACTATGTTGCATATGTCATGTTCACCTGAAATTAATTCTGCTCTTGGAATTACCTTTTTATTTAACGTTTGTACGGCACCGGCATAGTAAATCACTCTTTTTGTTTAAGGCGGTGTTCTCACTACTCCTACTATGGCATCGAGGTATATCATGGTAATGGTTGTATTACTTTTCTGCACATATTTTTTATTACATCTTTGAAATAGAGGTAAACACATCAGTATGTCTTTTGCTCTATCAAATTTTGAAAATGTTTCAATATATATAAACAATATGACTTAATTTTGTTTAAATTTAATGCATTTTTTTGTAAATGTAAACTTTCACCACTCTTACACATATCAAAATACTCATCTTTTTTGCGTTTTTTAATGACGTACTTGTATATTTACGTTATACAATCTAAACGTTTTGACATCACTTACAGTTATCTTCGTCAGTAGTACAATTCTTAAAAATGTTGAAACAATTTTGTGAAAAAACACAAAATAAGCCTACTATTAATATAACAGTTTGATAAACGTATAAAGCCAACCATGGAATACAATGTTAGTAAAAAATAACTAGATCATTAGTAAATTAAATATTGTTAAAGTGCCTTAAAGATGAAAATCAGAACACCCTCTAACGTTCGAAGGTCAACGGTAAAACGTCATAAACAAAAAAAATAAAGAGAGTAAGTATTAATTGGTTAACTACTACTAAATCTTAATTAAACAGTTCCGATTACAAGTACATAACTCCTTTAGATGTCCCAACTAAATGTAGTTGCCCTCACAATTAGGGCAACAGTGCTATGCTTCGACTGTAATTCGTCTAGAAATTTAACTGATTGTCTATATAATATATATATATATATATATATATATATATATATATATATATATATATATATATATATATATATATATATATATATATATTGTAGGGCTGAAAACTGCAAGCACGTCGCATTCTTACTTAATCTGGAGCGACGCAATTCCAAGATAACCGCGCTATATCAGCATTAAGTGTGTAACACCAACCATTTTTAGTCAGTTGATAGCGAGACGACGAGTGATGTAGATCACGGGGTAAGTTGCCGATTCCCCGTGCAAATGACGAATACTACAAGTGTAATTTGCTATCAATCTCAACATAAACAGTTGTAATCTTAAAATAAGTAATCTTAACCAGTATTGGAAGAATGTGTGTAATAGTGCAACCTTTTTAATATACTTATCTGTAATTAAATTAGTTATAGAACCCAGTGTAATTGATTTATTTAAAAAACCCCTAGACAACACTAAAACCCCTACAATATATATATATATATATATATATATATATATATATATATATAATATGGCATGCAGCAAATTGGAATCCGACGTTTCGTTATCGAGTAACCACCATCAACTTTTTTTTAAATACGGTCCTGATTTTTTATACATAATATTAGAAGAGCTTTTTACTCGACATTCAAACATGTATCATACTTTATGGCTTAATTGCAATTTTTACCTTCCAACCTACATATACATATATATATATATATATATATATATATATATATATATATATATATATATATATATATATATATATATATATATTCAAGGCTCTGTCATGAATTAATCAAAATAAAGACTCACCAGCACGTTGTTTGTACATTGGAGTACCCGAATGTCTTACTTGGTTTAAGCTGGTGTTCTTTTAGTGAGAGAATGATCCGATTGTGGAGTAACCACTTGAATTATTTTCGGGCAGGATGTCGGAGACCATTGCTTAGTATTCAGTATTTAGGAGAAACGCTAACCATGTATAGGTGAAAGATCTGTTACAGCAGTATACTGAAGAAACGAAGAAGTACAACACCAAACCCCAAAAGAAAACCTAGAGAACCAAATGTTTTAGGCACGAGCCGAGTGCTAATTGTAGAAAGCGTATTAAGTTGAAAGATCACCTAAAAGGTGTGATAACTGTTAAAAGGTAATGATTTACTCACCCCCTATCAAGACGAGAACGTATGTTGTTATAAAGAAGCCTTTTAAGTTCGTAATAAAACTAAACTAAAATATTTAGTTAGTATAGATTTTTAAGTATAAAATTTTGAGATGTAAAACCAGCGCTCTGCTGGATTGCAACTACACTATTATAATAATTACAAAAAAATGTCTCAAATTGTCTGATTTCTTTAAATACGTATTCGTCAAAAATGTTGTTCTGCAAAAATATCAAAAGAAGGGCACCTGACACATTTAACCAATAAAATTTTCATTATTTATCTCAACCTTAAATGTACTACGTAACTCTCAAATATTTGGTGCACTGTTGTCATATTTCTCGAACCGTACCCAAAGTAAAGTGTGTTGCCTACTAACAGGCATAGAATATTCTTAATTTTTAAAGAACATAAAGAAACTAATTTAGCACGTTACAAATCCCCCCTAGCTAAACCAAAGCCCCGAATTTCGAAAACCCCAACAAACCGGACAAATGAAAATACCACGCGGAGCCACGTGGCGGACGTAACTTACCTCAGAACCAAAAACATACACTACCGACGATCTGTCATACCAATCCCACTGTTACTCGAAAAACAGATAGAACTATGTAGTGTTCCAGATCATCCAACTGGAAGCGAACTGCGAGATTTTTTTGCAAACTTCCCCTGGCCTGAACATTACTTTAAATAGTCCTCCTCTTCATACGTACAATGCTGTTTCAATAACTGAAGTTATCTTGATGGGTATGGAGTTATACATTATCAAAAAAACATAATCGCGTAAGTCATGTCCGTTCCCAACCATAGTTTAAAAGGGCTTGCACTGATGCATTATCGCAAAAGCATAAACTCCATATCAAATGCAAATCGAAAAAATCTGTCGAAAGTCACTTAGACCATATTTACACAACGAACAGTTGCAAAAGCGTCATTAACAAGGCCAAAATGATGTTTGAGGAACGTAAATTAGTCTCATGTCTTTTGGGTAGTGGTAAATTTTGGTCATTAGCTAAATCCATCAGTAAAAACTTTAGTACACCTTTCTTTCTTTCCATGACGTCTCGTGACGGAGCTGTAGTAGCTGATCCTGCTGACAAAGCCAACGTCTTTGTCGATTACTTTACATCAAATTCATGTCAATGATTCTGGTAAAATTGTCATCTCGTCCAAGTCTACCCCATACGCTATGAAACCAATTCACTTTAGATAGAAGCTCCTAGAATCAATTATCAATAACCTTAACTCAAACAAGGCGAATGGGCCTGACGATATTCCAGTTAGCGTACCTGTATTGTTCAAACCCTCCATGTCATCTGGAGAGCTTCCCTCATCGTGGAATTTGGCAAATGTTCAACCTATTACTAAAAAGGGAGATAAAACCGATCCCTCAAACAATCGTCCAATAGCTATCACTTACATTCTATCGAAAATCATGGAAAAAGTCGTCAACCACCAACTACTTTCTTTCCTCGAGTCCAATGAACTCCCAAACGACCACCAGTATGGATTCAGACAGAGTCCTTAAACGGGTCATCTTCTATCATGTCACCCAACTTTGGAATACCACATTATAAAGGTCTGGTGATACAGTCGTAGGAGCTTTAGATATTCTGAAAGCCTTTGACCAGGTTTGGCACAAGTTCACCTCGCTGGGTTTATCCGATAAGCTCATCAATTGATCCTCCAGCTTTCTTGACAAAAGACGTATATGTGTTGTCGTCGATGGCTTCTTTTTGAAAGAAACTACTATTAACGCGGGCGCATCCCTAGAATCAGTGATAGGTCCCACACCTTTCCTCCTATACATCAATGAACTCATTTCCTCAGTAACTAACCCGATCCATTGCTTTGCAGATGACAGCACTCTACATTGTAGTTCTCAGTTATTCCACAACAAAAGGCCTAGTCAGGACGTTAAAGTGAAAATGGCAGCCTCAATCAACGGTGACTTAGAACGTATCCTTGAGTAGAGAAGAAATAATCTACTCACGTTCAACGCTGACAAAACGCAATGTTGCCTTGTGTCTGCCAAGAAAGACCAATCAATTCCTGCTGTGAACATGAATGGCTTAAATCTCAAGTTTTCAAGCTCTATTTCTATGTTAGGGATGTTCGTATCATTGAACCTTTAATGGTATGACCACCTTTTGTCAGCCAGCAAAACAGCTGCCCGTAAGCTGGGCTTTCTACACAGATTTAGACAGTAGTTCACATGGCAACAACTCCTTTTACTGTGTAGGGCGCAAATTCAACCTCACTTGGAATACAATTCCCACCTCTGGGTCAGTGCTCCCAAATACGCTTTTGATATGGTAAACCGCATACAAAAAAGAGCTATAGGTTATAAACGACCAGTCTCTAACTTTTGACCTACAGTTGCTTGAGCATAGAAGAACAGTTTCCGTTCTTTCCTTGTTCTGTCGTTATTACAATGGCAATGGGACACTCGGTTTACCCATTCACAGCATAATTAGGTACTCAAAACTTTTCCACACGGCGACCAAATTGTGGAATGCACTACCCAGTTCCCGTTTTCCTCCAAACTTTGATTTAAGAAAATTTAAGGTAGCCCTTCATAAACATTTCTCGGCAGCCTAACAATATCCCTAACCCCCTTCCAGTGTTAGGCAAATCTTAGTCTGTTCATTTCTTGAAATCTTTTAAGGTTTACAGAAAGCCGACACACACTGATAGATACCTACATAAATTATCCAACCACCATCCAAGTCAAAATATTTGTGTAATTAAATCTTTAGTAGATCGAGTAAAACGAATTTGTGATCCTGAATTCTTGAAAGAGGAATGTAAATATTTAACAAAACCCTTACAAGCTCATGGGTATTCATTTACTGATATTAATAATGTCATTACACCTGCTAGACATAATCATGCTTAATGTTAGTACTGTTTTTCTTCTTTTTATAACTAATGTTACAGATAGATTTGCAAAAGTCCTGATTAACTATGGCATTAGGACTGTTTTAAACGTACAAGAAAAATTAATGAACATTTAAGGTCACTTAAAGGTGTTTCAAATCCATTATAATCTTCCGGGGTGTATAAGTTATCTTATTCATTTGGAAAAGTATGCATTGGAACCACAAAACGTCGCTTTTATACAAGACGTAAAGAATAATATGAGATTTTGTAGGTTAGGTTAACCAGAGAGGTTTGCAGTAGCTGACCGTGCCTTGAGTAATTTAAATCATGAGATTCAATTTGATAGTATGGAAATATGGTGAAGACAAATTCATTATTAGGTTCGTTTACAACGTGAGCTATTGTGATATACAGTCACCCTAGTAATTTTAATAGAAAAGTAGAAAATCTCCATTTAAATAGGTTTCGGCAACTTATAATTTAAAAAAGGGCATATTGGTACGTCTTAATTTTAATTTTAATTTTAGCTTTTGGTATGTCTAGGTTTTTTGCTGTTTCTTGCTTTGAAGTAAATTATTAACCGATTATATGTTAAATTACCACAGCAATATAATTTAACATAAGTAATTGAGATTAAAATTAAAGTTAAAAATTACATAAAACGTTCTACATTATGCTTTTCATTGTTAAATGAAACTTGCACTTATTGACAAAGCTATTTCTTTGTTAGATTTAACTTGATTATTTTAATTGATGTCATGTTTCTATATGTGAATGCTTTTATCAATTTCAGATTAAATTTTTTCCCAACTTTACACTTACATCATAACTTGATTAAATTTTATTAAATTTGTTTTTTTGATTATGACATTTTTCCCGCTAGCGTCCAACCGTTAGAGGGTATCATCTTCAATGCAGTTTAACAATTTTTAATCTATTAATGATCTAGTTATTCTTTACGAACATTGTATTCCATAGTTGACTTTATACGTTTATCAAACTGTTATATTAATAGCAGGCTTATGTTTGTGTTTCCAATTTTTCAAATTTCACAAAATTGTTTCAACATCTTTAACACTTTTAATAGATAATATTACTACTGGCGAAGATAACTAAGTGCTATTGAAAAGTTTAGATTGTATAACGTAAATACACAATACACTATTAAAAAACCAAAAAAAGGCAAGTATTTTAATGCATTTTTTGATTTATTAATTAATTAAGTGCTTCCTCTCCGCGAAGCTTTAACGTTGAACATTGCAATCTCCTACCTAAAATACACTGTTCAATACCTCCCACTTGATTGCTAATTTCCGACACATGACTGAAATTGAAATTTGTACTATACAACATAGCTTTAAATTATAACGTTCAATTTCTTGCACGTTAATTGACCAAAATAACCACATATCACGAATCGTCGTTTTCAACATAAACCCAAGTAAATACGTGTTGGATTTTTTTTTACTTTGTGAAAGGTTTTTTTTTGGAAAGGACGCCTTTAACTTCTTCCAAATTCAGTATGATTAAGCCTTCATTGAAATTATATGAATCTTGGATTGCAACTGTGTGAAATATATGTTATGAAAAATGCTGCCCTTAATACTATATCACATTTACGTTCGTACATAATTTCAATCTCAGTATTAATTTCATTACTATTACGTCTATATTTTCCATAATAAAGAAAGATGATAACTACCAATAGAAAAACCTAGAGAACCAAATGTTTTAAATACGAGTTAACACTAAATTGTAAAATTGTATTTACTTGACTAATTGTTAAGATCGAGGTGATGACTGTTAAAAGAAAATGGTTTATCCACCTCCTGATACGATCGACCGTAAGTAGTTATTAAGAAACCTTTAAAATCCATATTAAACGAAACTAATCTCGGAAACTAGTTAGTAGAAATTTTGCAGTATTAATCTTGAAAATTAAAAATTAAAATAACGTATAACTGTAAAATTCCTCTCCAGATGTATAGTTTCTTAAAAAATTCTTCTCGGACTTCTAGTCAGTATATAACGGTGTGTTTAGATTATAATAATAAGAATTCTCAAACTCGCACGAGAACATAACTTAAATGTTTTTTCACGTTACATACTATCTACGTCTAAGTTACTGCAATTAATACTAATATTATGTTCAGAACTGATGTTAAATTGATTAACATTTACATTTTCCATAATATTTACGTTACCACTATTGGTAAAGGTATTTACAAAACTATTTACATTATTTTCGGCCGTATTTACAAATACATCTTGCAAATCTATTACATGTAACGCGTGATGATTCACATATTCAGCCATTTCTGTAAAGTTATTAAAATCAAAACTGAAACCACCGATAACTTTTCAGTGTACTTATAGACACTTTTAAATCGTTGACATAAACATATCTTGCATAGAAATAAACAATATATTTGATGTTAAACGTGTAACAGTATATAACAGAACACTGGATTCAATCAAGTATGGGGTAACTTTTCGAATGGGGCATCCGTTATAAAGCTTTAGAGACAAATCGATTTGTAGAAGAACTTAAATTTTGTGTTTGCTAAAAACGTTCAAGTTCATATAAAATAGCAAATGTTACTTATGGCTTACCTATTTGTTTTTCCGATCTTTAACAGTAATGTATTACAATACAATGAAGAATGTGTTGTAATTAACAAACAAAATCAGAATAAGTGTAAAATAACACCAAATAAAATACTAAACCAAATTTAAAATCAGCGTCAAATACAATCTGTTTAAAACAAAACCGGGCTCAAGTTCGATTTAGAAAGATGATTTTTTTGGGCTAAATCGACCTATATTGACAGGAAATTGTCTCCTGAATCCGACTCTGCGATTATTTTTTTCCGGAAATGTAAAATAAAAAAGTTATAGGCATTTTAGTGCGTAATGTTATTTCTATGGAGTTTTGATTTAGTTATTAGCGAAAAAGAGATTGCGCTGTCTAAATCACACAAGCCTGCGTGCGCATGCGCAAATGGTGGATTTCGCATGCGCAACAATGTAATGAAACATTTTCTGATATTTCCATAATAAATATTTCACATTAGTTCACAAGTTTGGCTTGCTTTATTTTATATGTTAGGTTAGGTTAAGTTAGCTTAGGTTAGGTTAGGTTAGGTTAGGTTAGGTTGGTTATTTGTACTCAATAGCAATCTATAAGATTAATGGTTTTGACGAAAAATTAAAAAACTCCATAGAAATAACATTACACTCTAAAATGCCTATAACTTTCTTATTTTACATTTCAGGAGAAAACTAAGCGCAGATTCGGATTCAGGAGACAATTTCCTGTCGATATAGCTACTTTAGACTAAAAAAAATTCATCTTTCTAAATCGAACTTGGACCCAAAACCGGGTAAGTAAACTGACTATTAGTTAGGAATGAAATGTTTAAAAATATTTATTATTTATTTTGGGGGTGAGAAAGATTAAGTAAACATGAAATATCTACCTATACACAATATTTAAAGAAACAAATCACATTGCAATTTGCATAATCCTTCAGTTTATCTAAGCGTAGATTGAAATACTTTTATAAGGTTGTAACAAGTGTCTATTTGGGTTGTAGCAAAAATAATATCTGTTTTTAATGCAAAACTTTAAACACAAATATCTCAAGCTCTACTGAACCATTTTAATCAAAGTAAGAACTATTTTGATCTATACACTTTTGCCAACGTGATAACATTAATGCCTTTCACAAAAAAATTTGGTTCTCTAGATTCAATGAAACCTTTAAATACAATTTCGGCATCAGTCTGGTTTTTAAACACTTTCCCAATAAGACAATTTGTTAAATGTGCAAAGAAGTGAAAACTAGTTGGGGAGAGATCTGGTGAATAGAGTGGGCTAGGCAGACTTTCACATCCAAGTTCGTTCAGTTTTTGAAGGATGATACGTGAAACATGTGGCCTTGCCTTATCATGAAGAAGAATCGGCCCATTTTTGTTTAGCAATACTGGGCACTTCTTTCGCAAATGCTGGTGCATTTCATCAATTTGTGTACAGTACTTCTCACTAGTTATTGTTTCACCTGGTTTTAAGAAGTTATAGTGATTAACCCTTCATAAGACTACCGTACAGTCAACATGATTTTTGTTTACTGCAAATTCGGCTTTGGAAAGCCTTTGTATGACCAATAGCCTGAACGTTTTTTTTTTCAAGTCACAGTGCGATCATGAAATGGGTCATTTTTGTTGCGCGAGAGAAGGGAAGAGGAAATTCCAAAACGATTAGCAATTCATTTCTGCAAGTTCATGTGGAATCCACCTGTCAAGTTTTTTTTACTTTCTCCAGCTCATGCACATGGCAATCAATAGTTGAATAGTGAACTTCTAGTTCTTCTCCAAGTTTTCGAGCTATTTTTGATGGGTTAGCTTCAACAATTTGTTTCAGCCATTCATTATCAACAGTTCTAGGCCGACTCCGACCATCCCCATCCAGGAGGCCTTCTTGACCACTCCGAAATTTTTCAAACCAACGACGTACAGTTTTTTCATTAGCAGTACCTTCACCAAAAGCCTGGTTAACTTTTCGGATCGTCTCTGCTGCGTTTGTGCCTAATTTAAATTCATACAAAAAAATTGCACGAATTTCTGATGTTTTCATCCGTAACAAAAAGATAAACATATTATGTACACTGTGATTTATATTGTAAAGTGTTTACGAATTACCTAGAAAAATTAGTGGGTATTTAAATGAAATGGAGGCAGATATTTTATATTGTAAAATGTTTACGATTTACCTGGAAAAATTAGGTGGTATTTAAAAGAAATGGAGGCAGATATACTTCGGCATTATATAAAAATAAGACAACAACTTTGGTAAAATAACACGTATACACGGTTTAGTTTTGTTTCTAACAAATACAAAGAATTTTTTTAAATTGATATCCATTTTGTTTTTTGGGTAGATCCAAAAACGCAATTTATCTTTAAATTAATTTTGTCCACTAAAGCAAACTTTTGCTATAAATTCTGTCTTTCTCAATTAATTAAAAAGGGTTTAATATATTTTAAAATTGATATCGACAGCATCCAAAGGTGTAAATTTTTTTTAAAGTCAACTGTGGCAATAAACACGTTCGTGCACTGTCACATGTAGATAACCTTGTACTTCGTTTTTCGGAACTAATTAAAAAGGTTTCACTATTTTTTTAAATTGAAATCGATAAACTTTTTATGTAAGATCCAGAAGTGTAACTTGTTTTTAAATGAATTTTGTCCGTTAAACTAAAATTTTGCAATAAACAAGTCCCTATTCTGTCACACGTAGGTAACCTTGTACCTTGTTTTTATGTTTACTATTTCTCAAAATTAATATCAATATCCTTGCTTGTGTAGAATTCAAAAGTGTAATTTGTTTTCAAATGAATTTTGTACATTAAAGTCAAATTTTCCAAAAACATGCCCACATGCTGTTACATGTCGGTCATGTTGCACCTCGATTTCCTGAAGTAATTAAAAAGGGTTTACTATTTTTTATATTTGATATCTATAGCCATTTGTATATAGAATCTAAAAGCACATTTTTTTAGATGAATTTTGTCCTTTAAAGTCAAATTTTTAAAAACCATGACCGCGTTCTGTAACATTAGGTCACCTCCATTTCCTGAAGTAATTTTGGCTGACATATTTCATTGTTAGCCTTCGCCGTTAGAGGGTGTTCTGATTTGTCATCTTTAAGACAGTTTAACAATATTTAATTTTTAATGACCTAGTTTTTCTTTACTAAAATTTAATTCTATAGTTGGCTTTATACGTTTCTCAAACTGCAATATTAATAGCAGGCTGATGTTTATGTTTTAATTTTTTAAGTTTGACAAAATTGTTTACAACATCTTTAACAATTTTAATAGATATTACTACTGACGAAGATAACTGTAAGTGTTATCGAAACGTTTAGATTGTATAATTTAAAGTACACCATTAATTTATAATTTTATTATGTGTGATAATGGTGAAAGTTTACATTTTGATACATTTTCATACTTAAAAAGGATTTACTGTTTTTTAAAATTGATATCGACAGCCTTTTTTATTTATAATCCAAAAGTGTAATTTGTTTTTAAATGAATTGTGTCCATGAGGGTGAAATTTTCCTATAATCATGCCCCCATGCTGTAACATGAACGTAATATTGCATCTCGACTTTCTAATATATTAAAAAAGGGTGTAAGTAAATTTTGTCCATTGTAACGAAACAATAATTTCCGTTACCGAACAACGATTTAAATTGTCAACCGTTACCTAGATTAAAACAAAGATAAGGACAACCAATCCTTATAGATATACCGTTCAGTTGCTGAACACCATGTATTTGAACGCCCGGTATTTTAATTTCAGAAATTAATTCGAGGGTTTAGTGTCAAACAACATTAACTACAAAATAGCAAGTTTACAGAAAAGACAAAAAACTTCATTTATTGGTATTTAATTTACGATAATTCAATAACGTTTACAGAATATTTTTGGAAACTTTTTTTTTCAGCAATTTGGACATTACTTAGGAAGAATATACAAACATACATTTTTTATGTTTGTTATTTTTTTTTAAACGTAGAGATAACGTTGTTTGACATTCATATTTTGAGTGTTGTCTGTAAAGACAATGTAAGAAATTATTAATAAAAACCACAAAATATTCTGCTTACGCTGATCGTTTCAATATAAAAAAAAACAGTTTAGTTAAAGACAAGCATATATTGAAAAACAAAACACAAAGTAAAAATATATTTGACGGGTATTACCAATTTTGTATTACGATTATCGTCCTCAACAGTTGGTACAACTTCTGTTAAATTAAAATAAAATAAGTGGTATGGCGCTTTAATGTTTTTAACAGAGCTCGTGTAGTCCAGATAGTTTTTTTCTTTCAATTTGAAGGGGGCCAGAATATTTTCTTTCAAGATTTATATTTTTTAAACTAAATGATCGCATTTGCTGTCTTTAAATCTTAAACTTCAAAAACTGATCTTCTTTATAATCATATTTAAAATAAATTTGGTTTTTGTCTTCCTTTTTATAATGTCCAACCACCTCACAGTCTGACCATTAGAAGCAATTTTACGCTTTTTTACAATTTGTTTTGCAAAATTTTCAAATTTATATCATCCTGACTAATTTCAGTTACAGAACATTTTTCTTGTTTAGAAGCCATCCTGATAGCTGTGTACCACCCAGATGGATAATAAATTTCAAGGTCCTTACTAGCTTTTTGAGTAGTTGAGTGAACTGAATCACACTCCATCTGGGAGTGAACAGGTTCAAAAAACAACTGGTCAATCGTTGGAATATTTAATACTTCCACCGCATAGAGAAACATAGCAGCAACAATGAAATAGGGATTTCGTCCACCGCGGGTGTCAAACATAATACAAATGGTTTTCCGGTTGACGTAGAACTCATGTATTTAAATAGATATGAAGCTACTTTTGATGCGCCGCTACCAACTATAGCTTCATGCTACACAAAATTTTCTGCTTTTCTTGGGGCAAAATTATACACAGTAAAATTGACAATCGACTTTTATAAAATATTGATTTCGTTTTTACTCGAGGGCAGCACTGTACGGCTTCAAAATAAAATTTACAAAAAAAAGAATTTCTATACTCTCGAGCAGTATCGTTTTTTCAATAAATGTTTGTCATGTTCGTCTTTATGAGCTGATTTTTCTGTATCACTTAAATTCTTAAAAATAAAACAATTGCCACAAAAACTTTTCGGCGGAATGAGGAATGAAATGTTAAAACCTGTATTAAAAATCTTCCGATAAAACCAAATCTTTTCCTGTGTAATGTACTCAGCTTGGCACTTTTCAGCGTACATTTCATACACCTTTGTGAGGTTGAGGTCTCCAGGTAAATATTCTTTCACAGTGTCTTTCCTGGTATAGTGCGAAGGTACTCTTTCAAACGAATTAATGTGGTCTGAAATGTATTTACGAAAATTTGCAGGTAATTTCACACCAGGCACGTGTTTTTCCCTTTTATCTCTCTCTACAATATTCCGGTCATTTCTTTTCTTAATAATGGTCTGTATGGCTGTGTTTGATATATTGTATGTTGCAAGAAAAAATCCCTGACAGACTTGTATTTTTTTGGTTATTCTTTACCAAATAAAAAACGAGTCTCATCGAAAGGTCATTTGAAGTATGAGTTGAAAATTTGTCTTTTTCTTCAATTACTCCGCTTAGATATTCTCTTTGTAAATTGATATCTGCTAACTTCCAATATTCAGCATTCAACATGTTCCTTTCTTCTTCTTTAAAATTACTGGAAATCTTGAGCAACCTTTAGGCTGAACTTTTTTATCGGGTGTGACTTTGTCGCTGCTAAAGGACTTATGTTCCTCTCCTCTTATTTTATTCTTCAACGAGTTACGTGCCCATTCTTCTGTTTGCGCTATTTTTTTTCTCTTTAATTGTCTTTTTACTTGATTCTCAATGTCGGGTCTATTTTCTAAATTTTCTCTTACGTTGTGATCATGCCTTTCGTTTACCTGTTGCAGTAAATCAGCCACAGGTTCATCTTGATTATTAAGAAAGCAACTGGTGTTAAATTATATGTCTTACGATGTTTGCGGCGTTTGTTGAGGCGCTGAAAAAGATTTTTTTGGTAATAAATTGTATTGGTTTTAATATAGTTTGTGTTATGAATGCCAATGTATATTTTCGTCAATTATTGGGTATTGGTCGAACATAAATAAAATTATAAGATACTTGTATTTAAACCATGTTCAGCGCTGAGATTCCACGAAGTTATAAAAAGTGTGAAAATGGTTTAAATATCTAATAAGCCGAACAGTTTAAAAAAGAAGGATTTTATTTATATTTCTTATGCTGATCGCTTACCATTAATTAAAGAAAGTGCTCAAGTATATACAACTCAGATATTAGTATAAAAACCACAAACCTTTTTACCGCCTAAGCTAACGCTTGAATTCAGTTCGTCAGAATCAGATGATGGTAGGTCATAGTCTGTGTCCACAACATAATCTCCTGAGAAAGAGTCTTAAGTGACAGTTACCTAAAAGTAATATTTTTATTGGAAATTATTCAATTCTATATTTAGAATTTTCCTCAAAATTATCATTTGTACTTGCTGAAGAAAAATAACTATCAATAATGGTGTTTTGCTCTTCGGTTTCCTGTAAAAAAAACATATAATTTGCAAAACAGGTAAATGTTTGACAAACAGGCATGCATAACCCTATGCTAACTTTGTAAGAGCTGCACAGTACTCTTTTGAAAGAAAAACATGAAGGGTACCTAATTCAAAGTTTCTTCATTTTCGGATTACCTCATACAAATTTTCTATACACTATTGAATTGCTCTTTAAGTTACGATTTTGTGCAAAAATTACTCAAAATTTCAAATGTTTAATTGTCACGCACAAAACATTTTAGACGTTAGTTTAAAAACAATAAATAAAGCAATTAAATAAAAAATGTTAACGAAATGCACATTAAATACATAGTTTAGTATTTTTTTAAATTATATATTATTTGCGTGTCTTGCATTTAGCAAAATAAAATATTAAAAAGTCAACAAACAATAACCCACCTGCACTGCATCGACGCCAGTGATTTCGTCATCTCTTGAACACAGTATTCTTGCCTTGCGCAACAGGAAAGTCGGCTTTGTTTAAACCTCGATCGGTTCATAGTCACGGCACAATAAACTGATAAAATTTTAAATACCTTAATACATTCTCACAAACTAAACTTAATCACATAAACAATAATCCTCAAAATCGACCAGTCATGTCGAACCAAACCTTTTTTCAACGTTATGAAAAGGTAATTCATCGGAAGCAGTAAAATTATTGAGTGTCGAAAGACAAATAATAAAAGTGCGTTGTCTCTCTTAAATTCAAACAATACGAACATACCTACAGTTGTATTAATTGAAATTCAAGATGTAGTAATTTTATTTTAAATGATTTTCATAATAATTATATAATTCACAATTTTAATATAACAAAATTTTCTATTTAATATCAAAATATTTCACGTTCGAAGACGAGTTTTCTTATCACTTGCGCCAAATGCGATTTCTTTTGTTAGCACTACTGCAGTTGAAAATTAGTAACATTAACAGTGTGTACGAAAGTGAGGTGTGGTGTTCCGATCTGTTCGAGTAAGTTTATTGATTAAGCAAATTAATACGATTTAATTCTGTTAATGTGTTGATAATACATTCTGCATACGTAGCTATTTTTACATAACAATATTCAAGTATTTTCATTTATTAGTAATTTAAAGTGATTTTGCTGCAAGCAACTAACTCATGGTTCACTAACATAACTCGATTATAATTTAAGCCCGTGTAAATTAATAGATCTCGTGTACAATTTATTGTTCCAAACATAATTCCAATAATTGCAGTTAATTTAGTATTTCATAATTATCAGTTCTTTTAACCGTTCTTTTTTACAAACTTTGTTTAGTGAAGTTAATCTTTTTCAGGATAATTTGCCCTCTAATTAAAACCTCTTTAATATTGAGCCCTGTTCGTCTGATAAAAATTTATTTTAGCTCACTTTTCAAGATAAATATAGGTAATTATATCTTTTAGTGTTGTTGATATTGCTTCGAAGGACCAGGTTAATTAAAGTAGCCAACTAATGTTTTTGCACTTTATCAATAACACACATTCATGAATTATATTTTTTAATTTATTTTATTTTATTTGAAGTAACTGAACAACTTGCTGTTGACAAGTACATTCTTTAACTAACTTTCACAAGAAAAAACAAGAAAAAGAAGGTAAACATAACTGGTTTGGTAAAACCCAAACTAACAAAGAGTTAATGAAAATAAACGTTTGATGGTTTCTCTAGTAATGAGGGAGTTTCGGGGTAAAACTAATTGTTCTGCTATTCTACCTGTTTTCATAGGAGCATATTTGTACAATTGCATTTGGATTAAACATAGTCGCCTCCATAGAAAATCACTCATGCATTTTCCATCAGATTACAGATAAAACGTAAACAACATATTTTATGGCAATGTAAACAGATTAGCACAAACAGAATTTGAACGGGTTTGACTTATCTAAGATATAAAATATTTTAACTTTGAATTCTAATTAGTCCTGTGATATGCAACTGGTGACATTTAGGAAACAAAGTTAGTCACTAATCACTATGACTGTCGTCTATGGGGAAAACATATAGTTTTGCTACCGCGCGACGCACAGTTTCGTTTCGATTGGTTTTCAATGTCACTACACGAGTGACCTTATTTTGGCCTGGGTGTAACTCAATCATGCGTCCCATAGGCCACTGCAAATGTGGCTGATGTTCTTCTCGAATTAAGACTAACATGCCCACTTTGAACTTGAGTGCACTGCTGTTCCATTTGCATTTTGCTTGCAAAGTTGTTAAGTATTGCGAAGACCATTGATTCCAGAATCCCTGTCGTATTTTCTCCACACGTTGCCATCTTGATAAACGACTGACGTCGATCTCATCAAGGCTTGGCTCTGGTAAAGAGTTGAGCGGGCTGCAGATCAAGAAATAATCGGGCATCAAGGCTAGAAGATCTTGGGGATCGTTTGAGAGAGGAGTGAATAGGCGAGAATTAAGGATCGCTTCGATGCTCACAAGTAGGGTATACATTTCCTCATAACTTAAAAATGCGTTGCCTAAGATCCTATTAGCAGATTTTATACCTGATCCCCAAGTCTCACCGAAATGGGGAGATCGCGGGAGTATGAAGTGCAAGATTAAACCTAAGTTAGCTGATTGGTTTAATAAATCCCTATTATTATTATAAAGAACACATTGCAATTGTTTTAATTCACGTTGCGCACCTTTAAAATTTGTGGCGGTATCGTAAGGTATTTCTCTGGTTAGCCTACGTCTAGCAATAAAACTTTTTAGCGCATGAATATAGGCTTGAGTAGTTAAATTATTCACGAGCTAAACAGATGAAGAGGCAAATGTAACCCTTGACGTTTCCCTTAGAATGGCCCCGATTTTGTTTTAGAAGAGTGGGACGGCAAGGTCAATACCACATTTCAGGAACGGTCTATTAGGCTCGATTCTCGATCATGGTACTTGTCCCATGGGTTGAATAATCTCTCGTGGGTTTGCGAGAAAACATAGAATGCACTTGTTGATGATTTGACGTACGATGCTACGTCCGGATAATGGCCAATATTTCTGAAGCGCGAAAGCAAGCGTGCTTTGTTGCCCAACATGAAAATTTGTTTCATGAATTCGTTTTATTGGCAGTAGCACGGGATGTTTTTTATCGTTTACAATAGATGCTTTTTAACATCCCCCGTATTAATCTATTTTTATCAAAAAAAGGACTTAATGTGAGCAAATTACTAGAATATGCTACGTGATCTGTTTTGATTAGAGATTTGACTTAATTGGCAAATTCACGCTCTTGAATGTAATTTAATATAGCCGTTTTCCTTTTCTCAATCTCCAAGCAGGTCAACGTGCCAGATCTTCGTGTAGTTGGATTTTTCGAATTATAAATAAAGCGCAAACAGCAATATATTACCCGTTTTAATTTGCCAAATTTTGAAAACTTAGTAACGACTTCCCATTCGGGACTGTTAGTCAGCACTAATGTTATTCTTCTTTCAGGAATATTGGAAATTTCTATTGCTTTAGGTTCGTGCCACCACAGTTCCGAGTTAAATAAGTGTTCTGGCGAAATATATCGCGATATGATATCTGCAGGATTATCAGTGGCCAACCACAGAAATAACTATAGTGGAGTCCCTACAGTAATGGCAACTACGAAATTCTAAATTTAAAGATGTTTTAATCTTGTTTAATAGTTTGGATAGTAACAATGCTGCGCATAATTCCAAGCGCGCAATCGTTAGTGCCTTCAGTGGCGCTACTGTTGACTTCGCAGTTTGTGAAAATATTACCGTCGCTGTTAATTATGCATAAGTATACACAAGCCCCGTACGCGATTTGAGAGGCGTCGTAGAAACCGTGCAACTCATACGTCTGATTTGTTTCATAATCGTTAATTAAGTTTCGATAGATTTTTAATTCCCTCAGCTTAGGAAGTTGTGATACGAATTCCTTCCATTTAATTACAATATCGCCTGGCAAGGTAGCATCCCAATCAACCTTTAAGGAGCATAGTTTTTGAGGAATAATTTTTGCGGTTATGATAACCGGGTTTTTTAAACCCGTAGGATCAAACAGTTGGTAACGTTTTTATTTGGGGAATCTTTTATGGAGCACCTTTGTTTCTAGGTGTTTGTTTGAATTTACTTGATTTTGAGGTGTTTTACGGTTTTGTGGTATTAATCTAGGGTCATATGCCGCCCATTTACGCTGAAAACCCACCCTTAGCTAATATCTTAGTTAATTGTTTTTGCAATTTAACTGCTTGGCTAAGATCGTTAGCGTCAGTTAGTAAGTCGTCAACGTAAAAGTTGTTCAGGATTGCTTCATGTGGAAGAGGACTTTCTTTTTTTTCTTCTACGGCTAATTGTTGTAAACATCGAATCGCTAGGAATGCGGCTGGTCCCGTACCATAAGTGAGTGTATTAAGAGTAAATGTTTGCTAAGGCTCGTTTTGCTCATTACGACAAAAAATTCTTTGGAAATTACGATCTTCGGGCGCGACTAGTACCATCCTATACATTTTCGTTAGGTCTACAGACAACGCGCATTTAAAAAGTCGAAAACGGATTAAAATAAACATTAAATCAATTTTTTCACCAATAAAATGCGTATCATTTAAACTTACTCCATTAGAAGTTTTCATGAAGCCGTCAAATACCACTGTCAGTCGAGTAGTAACCCTAAATTCTTTAATTACTGCGTGATGGGGTAAATAAAAGACCGAATCTTGTTTTAGACTTGGATAGGTATCACTTTATAAAGTTTAGGTATTCGATTTTTAAGCTACAATCTCTGTTTAATTTGCGCTCTATAAAGAATAGGATATTTTTACAGCTAGGTCATGTGAGTCTAAACCGGGATTGTCAGGCTTAAAGGGGGGTGTGACTATTAACCGACCAGACGTATCACGTTTATGCGTATTGAGAAATAATTCCTCGCATATTGATTGTTTCGAGTTGGAAATATTTTGTGATTCACAATCCTCGATTTCCTCGAATTTTTTTAGCTGTTGATGTAATGACTGTATTGAGAGGTGACAAAGATGATCGTCAAATTGCGTTTGCGTGTAAGGCAGATTACCACCGATTATCTAACCTAGTTTTGTCTCGACCAAGTACGGTGCACTACGAGATGTGTGTGTCGGACCCACGACCATGATTTAATTTAAAATTAAATATGAACACGTAGTAAAATTGGTTGTGTGAGATTTTAAGTAAAGATCAACTACATTTTTACGCGTAAAATAGATTTACTTATACCTGTATGGTATTGAGCTATTTTTTATTTATGGTTCAAGTTTTTGACACTCAGACAATATGGGGAAATTGGATTGGCTCCCTGCATCTAGTAAGGTGCGAATTAAATGAAATTTGCCACTATTATCACGTACCCTTACAAGTGCAGGAGATAGGAGGACCTGAGAGTTTTTGTGATATGCTGAATAGTAACTTATGCTGGCACCGGGAATTTCGTCTGCTACATATTTTCGGCACCGTGTAGTAAAGTGTGATGCATGTCTTTGCACTCCTTGGAGCGAATTATAGCTTAGCAATGGTTGACTGAATGATTAATCCCGAAAGCAATTTATACATGTCTCGCTTTTTATTTCAGTAAATCGTTATTTTAACGGTAGGTTGATAAGATCTGAATACTGATTGGTAAAATGTTCCTTTTTGCAGTAAGTACAAGTCACCTTACGATTATATGTTACTACGCAAGCCGTGGATTTGTCTAACCTGTCCGGTGCGGCTTGCCTTTGTTATTGGATTTATTAGGTAGTATTAACATTTGATTGAAAGTTGGTCTGTAAATGATCTAACGATTCAAGTAATTGACACTTATTTTTAAGAAAATTTATTAACTCTGTGAGCGTCGGAACGTATCCGGCTATTTTAGTGTTTTTCCAATCGCGAAAGTAGGAGGGCAGCTTAGGAAAAAATGGAGTGGGAGTAGGCCACGCCCACGTGGGCCAGCCCATTTCCCACCACTTTTTTGACGGCTTCTTTATGGCCTTTTCAACCTCTCGATGGAATTTTCAGCACCTTGATGGAATTTTCATCCCTAATTAGGATCCTTTTGGCTGTATTAAGAGCCTCTTTGACAGTTCAGCTCCTGCAGGGTAGGCAACTTCGCGCACAGGGGGCCGGGTGGGGGTAGTCACGTCACTGTGGTAGGGGTGGGGTAGTCACGTGACTGGGTGGGGAGGAGTTGAGAAGGTTAAAGTCCAATTATTTTAATTATGAGTCATAAAATTAAATTCCGGCGCCATTTTCAACCCCCTGACGGCGTTTTCAGCCCCTTGATGGAATTATCACCCCTAATTAGACTTCTTTTGGCTTTTTGACCGTCTAGCCCCTGGAGGGTAGGCAAACGCGGGTACTGTGGGGGGAAGGAGAGGGTTGGGTCAAAGTCCAATTATTTTAATTATGAGTCATAATAAAAGTCCTACGTCATTTTGTTTTTAATTATGAGTCGTAATTAAATTGTTGAGGGGCGTAGTCGTGCGGGGGAAGACGTGGGAAGATGAAAGCCCAATTATTTTAATTATGAGTCATAATAAAGGTCCTCTGCCATTTTGTTTTCAATTATTTATCAAATATTTGCCGTTAATTTCGAAATTATAATTTATTTGTTAGTACCGGACTTCTGAAATGTAGTATAAACTCACGTAATTGAATTGATAACGCAGCAATGTTTGGAAAGCTTTCCAAAGAATTCCTTTTTTTTCGTAAAAACAAAAATAAAGCATTTGTTGTTTATTAAATTTAGATGCAAGCGTAAACTAAGATAGGTAGTGAAATGCTTTTACTAGTGTGGTTCAAAATCAATTAGTCTTCGTAAATATAGTAATTTTAGAAATATCATTGAATTTAGTCATTTACGTTAAAACTCACATCATGGAAAATTACAAAACACATTAAAATTGTTACTTTGTAGTTATATTCAATGCAGAAAGCGTAATTCGCTGGTTAGTCAAATATTGGAGGCGACAGATCGGCGGAGTATTTCTATAAGGGTTTTTGGTTTTACGCAAAGAGTTTCGCTGTATATACGAGGTATTAAGTGCTAGAGTCGTTAGAAATCTTTAATTTACGTGACGTAATTTTGTCCGATTTGGTTTCGAGTTTGATTAGTGGTTGCGCGCGTTCAAAAATTGAATAGTTCTTTTTATAATTGGTTAATTAGCATAGTGGGGATGAAAAACCAATGTGGCAAAAATTGATTTTTCACAAAGAGCGGGAGTAGTTTAGAGGTAGAAGCGTTAAAAAGTTATCGTTACGGCGAAGAGTGATTACCGCGAAACGACGCATCCATAGTCCATGTTAAAAGAACTTCCGTAGTAGGGGATTCATCTCCGAATCATTCTCTGCAGGGATCAATACAGTTGTTCACCCATCACGAGACCGATTTATCGATGAGTGCAGTTTGTCCAAACGGGCTTTGTCGAAAATCCAGGAAGGTGTAAGTGTTTTTCCCAGTGCTTTCACTGTTCTCTGGACAGGTTATCGCTTTTATGCGGAAAAAAACAACGTTCATTCCTAAAATTCCAGACAGTTAGTTCACAGTTCGTCGTAAATAGCTTGCTGTAAATGGGTAAGCTTTGTTCTTGTAAAGTAGGAAGTGTTAATCAGAATTTGTGCATAATTAAAGTAAAGCTAACCAGTAACGTGTAAATATAAGCTATTGTTTGACAAGTAATAAGTGATATTAATTGCTGGAAAATTGCTAGAGTAAGATAAAGTTAACAAATAACGTGCTAACTGAACAATTAGCGTACGTACAACTAATTGAAATTTTAATCCATGTGCAATCGATGCCTTCACGAGGGAGAATCGGGCGTAGTTACCACATTAGTCATATCGTCAACACTACCGTAGAATCCACCCTCTTGGTCCAACTCACGTGTTTGTGTAACAAGGGGGCATCTCCCGGTAAGATAACATTTCTGGGTTTTTGTTGCTGTGGTTGACAAGTTTTAATAAATTTCTTGTGCGTATTTTTTTATTTTTTGTGTATGGGCAAACGGTTGGATATGCAGTGCGCTTTTTATCTATTTTTTCATCGTTAAATTTTAATACGAGCGTATCCTCCCGCATTGTCATCTGAATTTATTTGAGTGTTATTATTATTTTTTGTACTGACGAATTTATATTGAAATTATGCGACGAATGCGTTTTGAGAACGATAGTTTTTGTCAAAACAATCTGCTATTTTGACATATATATCAGGTCTACAGCAATTTTAACAAAGGTCATCGTGAACTAGCTAGTGTGATCGCCTTTTAGGTAATCTAGATGATATAACTTTGAATAGAGATTATTGTAACAATTGTGTTATCTCGAGGATTTTTTATTATTATTCATAATATACAGGTCTTGCGGTTAAAGTACTTAACGTTTCTTTTTAATGTGAACCTTTTGTTATACAGCACCATTCTACGTGCATAAGTAGTGTAATTTTTTTTCTTTAGGTCATTGAATTAACGTCTGTATTTTGTCGTGTTTATTTTAAGTAAAGTAATAATTACGTTTGAAAGCTTTTCAAGTGAATATTTAATTATAACGTAATATTTAAAGATTGATGGGTGAATGCATCATTTTTTATGAGTTAGAGCATATTTTGTTGCGATTTGAGGAATTTAATTTCGAGTGGTTGTAAATGAATTAAAGTGTCTTTTGTTTTGTTGAAGTTAACTTTAATTGAGAATCAGATTTATTGAGTAACATAACCTAACAATGAATTATTGTTTTCGATCAAATTAGTGCTTGATTGATTCTTGCGGCACACATTTATTTTTGATAAGCGTGCAAATATATTTGAAGCCTTCCAGGTTAGCGAAGATCTGCTGGTCTTAGGACCACCTGCGAAGGTTACGATCAGGTAAGCGAGTTATTTTTGTATTTTGAGCGAGCCGTGAACTGACGTAATTAGGCATTTCAACCCCTACTGTGAAATTTCAAATACCCTGGCGCCTTTTCCGGTATTTATGCCAATTTCAACCACTATGTTGACTTATGTACGGTAAACTATCCTATTGTGCGCAAAATTTAGTTCTCCGAATTCACCCCAGCCAGTGATTAGTCGAGCAAAATCCAATTTTACCTGTTATCCCGTTTTACTGCCAGTTTATACTGTAACATGTATTCAACCCCAATCTCCAATTCCTTAACATTTTTAAAAGGCTTAAAACATGTTATGCATTTGGAGTAGATAAATCCATAGCTGTAATTATAACATAGCATTAAAAAATCTGCACAGGTAATTAAATAAAGTAAAGGTTAAAACCAAACGAACAATCACTTAGCAGTGTTGTATTGAAAGAACGTCTTGTAAGGTTGACAAACGGATAAATAACTGTTGTTTTTCTGTTACCTATATATAGTCACGACCTATTCTGTATTTTGTTTATAAATAGCCGAAATAAGGTACTTATGGGACTTCCCCAATCATTAACATAATTATATTCAGGATTTACCCACGGTCATGTAACAGTAATAACAAACATTCACTATTCAATTACATCTATCGTGTCTGGGAAAAACCCCACTAATTACGAAAAGGTATGCAAGTCGACATTCACTTCCAACTTTGATGTTCTAGAAACAAAAACACAGTCTTGATATTAAAAGATAAAAGTAAAATATACCTGCGAGCACAGATTTTTGATCGGGTATTTAAGCGGGGGCGATGACAGTACCCTTTAGTATCGTTTTGAGATTCAAGATAGAGGGTCAGCTTAAGCATCCCTTTTCAGAAATGGTTGCAGGGCCATCGGGTTGTGCGGAATCGTATTTTATCGTGGATTTTCTAAAAAACATCGAAACTGCCTGCGATACAACTTTTGAAAAGAATATCTGGTTCAACAGCGAGTAGCAGCCAGTATTCAAAGACCTCTCGGTGGAATTTCAGAACAGGTTACCTGATATGGAACAGTTTGACGGTGAAAAACCGGTCTTAATAATAATTGACTATCTATAACCGGAAATTTTTAGAGGCTGCGTACCAGGATGCCACTTCAAATCCACACAGATATTTATTGTTTGATTCAAAGCAAATACGCCGGATCGTGCTACATAGAACAAACATATTCGGATAACCTGAGGAAGATGATGATGTCACACAGCACAACATTTTAACTCAGCTGGGTAACGACATGGATACAGTTTTAATAACCAAAATGACTCACCATGACAAATGGCAGCAGTACAATCAAGTTTTTCAAAGATATCTAGACTTTTCCAATCAATTACGTCAAGCCACTAGCATAATAGTCACCAGTGATGATGATGATATTAGAGATTTACCCAAACACAAAGGCCTGGCAGACGACGAAATGGTATCAACGCTTCCGGTTTCATATAGGAAGAAAGGTGTGGCCTTCTTGCGTATAATGAATACGGGCGGTGATGTATTCTGGGATAAAAGGGGTACTGCCACAATAAAAGGAGATCTCATTCCAACATTATCGATCTAGTTCACGAAACGTGAAGGCAGAGAAAAACTACAAACCCGCACTGTTCGCGACAGTTTGCGACGTATATTAAAGAAACACATATACTATCGGAAATACGCAAATAAATGATGCTGCTGTATCACTTAACCTTGAACGGACCCTTACGACTATAGGTGAGAATTGAGATGCTGATAGTGAGTCGCGGGAAACACTGAGAAGATCCTCTCGCTGTAAAAGGTAGATATGGTGAAGTGAAAAATTGGTTGCAAGCACAGGAAGCTTATGCGATGTATAAACCAGTCAGGAAAAAGTTTCCACGCAATAGGTATATTGTGCAACATTTACGAGCTGTGGCTAGTGGTTCTTTGTGATATGTGAACTTTAAGTAAATACAATAGTGGCTACAATTATATACTAACTAATATACTAACTAATGTGTTTAGCAAGAGGGCTTGGGCGAGAACGCTTAAAACGAAGACAGCGCACCTGTAATTGCAGCAATTCGCAGATATTTTTAAGCAGTGTAGCAAATATTAATAATATTAATGCGAAAATAATGTATCTTAAATAAGCGGTTCTTTCCAGAACAATTACAACTACAGCGTAATTTTTTTGTGGAGATAAGAATTTAGAATGTTCTGTTCTCATAAACTGCATACGATACGCAAATGATTGACATAATTTTCAGAATATGAGAAGTTTTAAGAAATCTTGTTTTTCTCAGCGAGGTTCTTTTGTCAAAAGAAAATAAATTAGAAAATTTTAATATTTAGCTGTAATTTCCAAGTAAATAACTGCCACTTAATAATCATCGCATTATAAGGTATTACTACCAAATAAGTAGGTACTTGATATTCATTTTACAATAATAATTTAAGCAGTTAAGGTATTTTTACCGGTAATCATTTTCTTACGCAAAATTAGGTTCAGTTTTATTTAAAAGGATTTAACCCTTATTCGCGTCAAGGGGGACCTAGACGCCGGAAAAATACATAAAACTTCAATATTTCTATTAAAAGATACAATTTGACCTAAGGGTTTCCAGAATTCCTCCTTGTTCATTATTTATTAAGAGATTATGGAGTTTGTGCTCCTAATATTAATTTTGTCGACTAATTTCGATTATATTATATTAACTGGGCAAGTGGAACTTTACATTCTTAAAAATATAATTGCTTTTGTTTATCTAATGACGTATCGAGATAATTACAAAGTTCATTGTGTAAAGGTATTCAGAGAGCCTTTACAATAAACGAAAACTTTCTCTTTACTTATGAATAAATAGTTATACTATTACTATTTACTTGAAATTTATTATCAATTTATAATAAATGAGTTTTTGAAAGCATTTATTTATGCACACTTATACATACATTGCATTGTTCTCGGTTACAGGTATTCTATACCTGCTGTGTTGGCTAGACCACCTGTAGCGAATCTGGTGGTTCTTGCACTGGAACCTTACTCACACCACTAGAACTTATGGTCGCTTCAAAAGGATTATCTCGATTTTTTTCAAAACGAGTGTATTCCAAAAACTTGTGCTTACAATAATAGCCCTCATTTAAACATAAAGATGGCCCCTGGGGCTGTAAACAAATGAAAACATTTAGGAAGTGTGGCGTAACCTATACACGAAAGGTTTACGCCCAGCACGTCAACCGAAATATAAAGTCTGTGAGCATGCCACAATCGCCAGAACTAAGTACACCTTTGAGAAGAGATATGAAACGAATTGGAGGGTGGAAGTTTTTACAATTAGTGCAGTGACAAAAAAGAAGACCACCAGTTTACCCCATAATCGATCTTAATAAAGATCCTGTTGAGGGCACTTTCTACGAGGAGGGATTGCAAGTTGTTACGGTTGATGAATACACCCTATTTAAAGTCGATAAGGTTTTGGCAAAAAAAGGCCGTGGATGACTTAAACAATACCTGGTCAAGTGGCGTGGATACAGTGACAAATGTATTAGTTGGGTGTTAGCTTCGCAGCTGAGAGATATTCAAAATGGAGTTTTATCTTACCTTATTGAGTAATAGTTCTATGACGTATTTTCCTGGTAATATGACGTCAAGTTTTGTTACACAGCTGCCAAAACGAATAAGATTAACGGGTTCTTGCGATGTAGGCATATCGGAAATTTAGTACCCTTGCTTTTTGCCGCTGTAAGGGCGACAGACAATTTAATTTACTATAGAACTGAGCTACCTGCATTAGAAGAGGCCTTTCTAGAGGTGATATAAAAAAAGTCTGCATCACATTTTAAACACTACAGCGATAATATCAGTTATATTGAGAACGGGTGTCATGTGTTACATTTCGCTTCGGGGATTTCTGCCAACGTAGAAGAAACTACCTACGAGGTAAATAACCACGAACTAATAAGTAAATTGTTAACAGTCGAATACCATGATCTAACTAAGCGCGTTACCACGAAATTAAAAACCTCCCTCCCGCTATTCGGATTCTCCCATCGTTTAGCCTTACAGTTGGGTTATCGTCCGTATCAGAACATATGAAGCCAAAACCACCGCACCCCGATAGTATATGGATAGGGTTACAAACACAGATGTTTGTTTATTGCGACAATGTTGAACCGCAAATTGTAGGTGATCTTTTATCGCCGCTAATGCCTACAATAAACATCACTTCAGAAAACTATGATTACGGGAGTCATGAAGATGTAGTTTTCTCTCCTCTACACTACATGCCAGTGATGACACGGGAATTTGGAAACATTGAGATTCATATAAAAACAGATACAGGTTCAGTAATGCCATAAGAGTTTGGGACGTCGTCTGAAGCTACACTTTAAGAAAGCGCAATAATGGTTTGTCCTTATCAATAATATTATATGAACCAACCCGGTAGCGGTATCGGCTCCATTTACAGAGGCACCCCATAGCAACGTAGCCATAGTATAGTAAACTGGTTAGGTGGCATATTTAGAAGTATAATACCGCTACTTAAGTCTGATGCAAGAGCTATCAGAAAAGAAGGTCTAAGGGCGGGCACCAATATCCTCGGTGACGTCATAGAGGATCGGCCTATTAAGGAGTCGTTTCAAGAAAGATTGCACGAAGAGGGTAAAAATCTTAAGCGTAAACCGGATGAGAAAATCGATAAAATGCTGGAGGGTTCGGGCTATAAAAGAGTACGTATGTCCGATAATGATTAGCCTCTACTGAGAGATGTTACTAAGAAGAAGAAGCCTACTTAAGACGATATATTTTCAAGATAATAATGGCTTTTCTACATGCACAATCGTATGAATGCGTCAAGCCGAATTGGATTTGTTCGCTTTATCGTTGTTGCAGTATCGATACTGGTGAATGGATATTTTACAAACCATTATCAGCTCTGAGTAAGCAATTGGATGCATTCGCTTTCTCGTAAGTGGAGGCTTACTTAAATTATAAACAAAATACAGAATGCATCGTGGCTGTATATAAGTAACAGAAAAGCAACAGTTATTCATTCGCGTATCAACCTTTCAAGACGTTTTTTCAATACAACACTGGTAAGTGATTGTTATTTTGGTTTTAACCTTTACTTTATTTAATTACCTGTGCAGATCTTGTAATACTATGTTATAATTGCAGCTATGGATTTATCTACCCTAAATGCATCAACATGTTTTAAGTCTCTAAAGATGTTAAGGAGTTGGAAACTGGGCTTGAACACAAGGTGCTCAATTTTGGACTCATAGGAACAAAGTATGGTGACAGGGTAGTTGTGGAACTAGTGGAATTTAAATGAATACTACCTGAACGTTTTCATAAGTTTTCCAAAGTCGAGGACCAGCGTATACACCAATTTAACGAGCGGCTAATGAGTAAGGATGTCTCAATGCGTTCTTTAGGATCAACAGATAAAACAATCAATTTAATATTCAATTCGAAACTGTATTATAATTACTATGTTATGTGATGATGAGTTTTACATGATGCTGCTGATACACGAGATGTAATCTTAAAAATAGTATCTTACAATAAATTATTAAAAACCCCTTTATCTTTTCATTACCGTTAATAACCAAGGTGTTTTGATAGAACAATCATTTGGTTTGATAATTATGACTAAGATAACATGTCTGCGATTGTCTACCCTCCAGAGGTCGGACTGCCAAAAAGGCTCAGGATTCTGGCATCTTTACCAATCAGAAGCCTAGGGCGTTGCCCACTCACAGACGCTCCAATCAGAACCCGTCGCCTTGCCCCTCCTTGTTATACCATTAAAGTCAAGTTTTGCAATAAACAATTACGTGTGCTGTCACACGTATTGTGTGTAGCTTAATAATCCATTCTTCGATTTTCATCATTATTTTTTCTTAATAATGTTGAAATGTAATATTTATGGTCTTAGTTTGTGATTCTTTGTCCATTTCCCGGTTTAATAGTAAGTGTACGTGACGCAAAAGTTTATAGTTGAAATCTAAGGCATCATATTTACCGATGAATTAAAAGTATTTTCATTTTATTTAACATACAAAGTTGTGCATCAAAATATCCTAAATTGTTTATAAATGGTATTTTTTTTAACTAACCGAGCAAACAAAAGGAAATCGTTCTGAATCCAGAACAGAAAAATTTCGACCCAATATACGTAAACAACAAAGTTTTAACTTAAAAACTCATTGAAACCGAAAGTCAACATCCGTATGGCACTTGACTATGGGTAATCGGATGACTTTTTCCACTTGAAGGGGTAATACAGTCCACTACAACCAACAGAATACCAAATTTTCAAAATTGTTCAACATCTGGAAAAAAACGTAAAACCGTTTAAGCCAAAATTTCAGTTTTGAACCCTTCGCGGTTGATGTAATCGAAAGCATGTATGACCCAGCAATTTTTTTTGTTAGTATGCTCATGCTGATTGGTTAGTTAGTTACTTATTTTAGCTTAAGTAGATCTGTACGTAGACTGCTCAGGAGTCCTTCTCCTCTTCAGTACTGGTCATCCTTTTCTTGTTGGTGTTGCGCTGTTTTGTGTAATTTTATAGTTTACAACCATGAGATGTTATTTTTGGTGTAAAAAAAAGATAAAAAAATTTAGATTTATTTGAATATTTTTGTGATAATTGGTTTAAATGTGAGTGTTGTTTAGTTGGATGTAGCGTGCCGTGTGCGGTTAATTCGATTCGTATGATTCAGCAATGTTTCTCACTATTTTACAATAATCGAATCTAAATCCGTTTCACCTCTGATAGAGACGCTGTTAAACATACAAATGCGTAACTTATGATCATGTTAAAATTCCTTTTACTTAACATTTAGTAATTAACCCTTGTACATGAATTCAGTAATTTGTATTTCTGAGTTTTAGCCGTCCCGTAAGAATTGGTAACTGGTTTTAACCGTGTAGGTAGTAAACAGTAAGATATGAATTAGTCAATTTTTGATTATGAATAATACTTGTCCTGGTACTAATTTGTATAGATAAGATAACGGCATGAATACTAGTTGATAACATGCAAAGAGAGATAAATAAAATCACTCCAACCTACGATCTCGTGTTCGAATAAAACTGCTCTTTGAGCTTCTTTGGACCTGATCATAACCCAAAAGTTTAAATGAGCTTGCCACCTCCCGTATTTAGGTTCAGAAATATCCATAACTTAATTAGGACTGCCTTCCCGGTACTAAAAATATTTTTCCAGTTGCCAGTTAACATGAACCACCGATATGAGTAATATGTATTCCGACTTCAGTGCATCCGTACCACAAGCCACAACCCGTAGTGAACCAGAGACCGTGTACGTAAAATTCTAGTTAAGTTTTAGTAACTAAAAATCTAGAGTTCAATTTATGTTTTGTACAGTTTTCTCTTATTTTCTATCTTTTTGAGAGAAAGTTTTTATTTAAGTTAAAATTTAATTCTGTTTGTAATTGATTTTTTATGGTTCTGTTAAATAGATATTATTTAGCGTTGCCAATTATAGAAAAAGTACGTATCAAACACTCTTGTGCATTAGTATGAAAGGTAACCAATTGTATAAAAGAATCCATAATTATTTGGGTACAGATCCAGATTAGGTGTTTAACACTGCCAGAACACACTGAAATAACGAATCCATGTAAATTCCATAGAAATTATCATTTATCTTACATGTATAGAATACCACCTGATCCTTCCAGAACCGAAATCGAACTCCAAACGAAGCCATGCAATTGAAATTATCACCCCCAAGAAAGACAACGTTCATCTTCCTCTGTGGGCCTCGGTTTTCCTGGTCTTGAGGCATTTCGGATGTTCCTCATTTTAAATCCATTTTGTAATAGTGAGTAATGAGGAACCTCCGAAGTGCCTCAAGACCAGGAAAACCGAGACCCACAGTGGAGGATGAATCACTAACATCCGAGATAATGCATCCGTGTACAAAAGGAACAACAGATAAGGTTACAAAAATGCTCAGCAAAAACCTCATACTAACAACGTACAATAGGGACAGAAAAATATCTTCACTGCTTCCAACACCAAAAACCAGAATTAACTTGGAGGCGCAAGGAGTCTAATCCATCCATTGTGGAACATGTGACAAAGTATACATAGGACAAACAAACAAGAAGGTCAACGTTCGACGCGAGGAACACAAATAGCCATTTCTGTTTTGACGGCCATTTTTGTTTTTGGCGACCATCTTGTCGGTCATGTTGTGGACGTGGTTTGTCAGCCATTTTTGTTTTGGCGGCCATTTTTGTAATTGCTATGTCAGGAAAACTTGAAATTTGAAATAGTGTTGTGATGAGGGAACCCGATTTCACCTCGTAAGACAGCTATAGGACTCCGTAACTTGCTTCAGAGTCTTAGACCCATTTTTCGGGGCCCCTTATTTACTATGGCTAAAAAATCAGAAATTTGAAACGGTATTCTGATAAGGGAGCCTGCATATTATCTCATAAGACAACTATAGGCCTCCGGAACTTGTTCTCAGGTGTTTCCCCCTTGCCTGCCCCCTAACTGTTTGTGATCCCATCTACTGCTGTATTTTTACAACTCATGAATGTTTTCTGTAATAGATGTTGATCGGGGCTCCACCTAGAAGTATATTTCAAGAGAAAATGAACTGTTATGGCGGGGAATTTGAAATCGTATGGTGTCCGCATGGCTGTTCGTAGAAACTGTTTTCAAATCAACATCAGCCTTGCATCTTATTTCTGTATGTATGTTCGTCTAGCTGAAATAAGTTTCAACCTAGAATCATACGTTACAGTCACCCTAAGTCGTAATTAAAACCACTAAAGTATTGAAGTTCTTTTTATTTATCCGAGTAGAATTGTAGAAATATTAACATTATATAATAACTTGTCTATTTCATCATTTATAATTAAACATGTAGTGAAAAACTTATTTACAAAATCGACCATTGGTAAAATAAAAAACATTATCGTATAAAGTCCACACATATCAGAGTTGTAATCCTGCAGCGTCGTTTTGTTGTAATAGAACATCTAGAATTCTTCTCCAGGAAGCGTAAATGGTGTACTAGTGGAAGTCGTCCTAAGCTGTCCTATGTTGGCCTGGTTTGTTTAATAAATTCCTGTTCACAATAATTGCACACGGTCTAGCTGCGTACCGCGGTAATTGATTAGAAGTACATACATGTCGAAACACATTCTTGTGGTTGGGGATCAATTGCAAACATCTCAACACTTGCACCGCATACATCTTTGGAGTTATTATGCGCCCGGTCCTGCAATAGTAATTCATTTTCCAGAGCACACATAGGCGCCTCGATGTTATGGTTTAAACAATTATATGCTTTTCATTTTTAATTTTTAATCGACGGACAACCAATCTCGTCCAAGTTTAGTATTGGTTTGTTAAGAAATCTTAAAAACTGTTGTTTTTCACTACCCTTAACGTGAATTTTGTTAAAAGGCAGCAACGCTACTATCAACTCGTGGAAATCATTGCACGGTACATACCCCGACCGCCATTTCAGTCCATATTTATTCCCTTAATACCTTATCTGTCTTAACATGGGTTTTGATATAAAATAATATCGAGGTGGTTTTACCAGCATCTGCAATAAAACCACAATCTATAACCACGGCAATTTATTTCTGTATGAATTCGTTGTGAACACCTCTAAACTCTTGTACGGCCAAGTGTGCGTCCATATTCTTTCAGCTGTTGCTGTATACTGAATCTTGTGATCTAGTTAATTTTAACAGATAAAATCTACGACGGCATTCCGATGTTTATTGATCTCGATCACGTTATCGAATTTGGCATACACCAAACAGTTAACCATTTCCGCAAGAGATTCTTTAAAGCCAACTTCCAGTCGCAGAGAACCGTTTCTAACTAAATTCCAGTGCGTGCTAGCGTTTGCAGACAAGTCAGGAGTTAGGTCAAAGGCCATTAAACAATAAGCGTTGGGATAATCGCTTCTCAATATATCGTTACCCTCGTTTAAAAAATGAATACCCATTCCGAGAATATATGTACGTGTGATACGCACTTATATTAGCTGTATGGTCTGGCTTTCGAAGGAATTCGCTGGCCGTCAATATATAGCTACATGTAGTTAATATTGTTGTGATGAAAATTGAACGGATTTGAGTCGTAATCACCGTTAAAGGCATTATTCGCTACAAAGCCTACGACACATAGTTTAGGCTACTGACCCAGGAAAACATCCACTCAACACCGATTATGAGAAACATTTCTTAATTAAACAAATCCGAGTGCACGTGTCCAATCATCTCAATCTGTTTGCTAGTCGCTGTAAGCGCTTGACGTTTTCAGACCCATTATTTGCGTGTCCCAGGTTATTCATCTTTCCGGCTGCATCATTATGCCATAAGGTTCAATCTAAATGTGATGTCTGGGCCTCCTTCCCACTGTTTAGCAGTGTCTCGATATACGAGCGGTAAACGTAGGTGTTGTTTGGTTGTGATATCATCTTCTGATTTAAGTAAACCCTCACTTGTGAAAAACCCGAATGCATCCAATTGTTTACCGGTCCTACAACATCAGTGTCAGTAAGAGCTGTATCGTCTTGATTTGAAACTTTAGATGTGATGTACAACATGGTCTGACTTAAATATATGTAACCATTTCCATTTCCGGGCACTACAGATTGTATTGGGGCGTCATCAATCAGAGCTGATAAGAGATTTGTAGAATATCCATTTACCACTCTCGATACTTGGCTGCGTCGACGGTCAAGCGAATAAATACAATACAGACTTGATGCATTCACACAATTGTGCATGTAGAAAAGCCATTATTGTTTTGAAAATGTATCGTCGTCAGTAGTTTTCTTCTTAGCAGCTCTCGGTAGAGACTGATTATTATCGAACAGACACACCCTTTTAGAACCTGAACCCTCCATAATTTTATCGACGTTCTCGTCGGTTTTACGTTCAAGATTTCTACATACCTCGTGAAATCTTTCTTGAAATGACTCCTTAATAATACGATGCTGTAGGACGTTACCAAGGATGTTGGTCCCTGTCCTTAGAGCTTCTTTTCGAATAGCCTTTGCAGCAGACTTAAATAACGGTATTATACTTCTAAATAGGTATATCGCCTATTCCATGTTCACGCTGATAAGATGCGCCTCTGTATTTGGAGCCGATACCGTTACCGGCATGATTCATATAACATTCTGATAGGGGCGAACCATTATTGTACTTTCTGAAAGTGTAGCTTCAAACACGACGTTCCAAATTCGAAGGACATTGCTGCACTCTTATCCATCTTTATGTTAATCCCATTGTTTTCAAATTCCCGTGTCATTATTGGTATATAGTGTGGAGGCGAAAGAACCACATCTTTATCACTGCCGTAAGCATAGTTTTCTGAAGTAATGTTTATTATACGCATAAGTGGAGATAAAACATCACCCAAAATTTGCTGTTCAATGATATCGCAATAAACAAACATTTGAGTTGATAAACCTATCTACATAATAGCGGAGTGCGGTGGTATTGGTTCCATAGCTATGCTTTGATACGGAGATACCCCAACTGTAAAGCTAAACGCTGTCAGAATCTTAACAGTGAGAGCGCTGTTTTTAATTTCGTGGTGCCACGCTTAGTTACATTATGGTATTCGATTGTTAACAATCTACTTGTTAGCTCGTATCCACGCCACTTAACCAAGTGTTGTTTATGTTGACCACGACCGTTCTCTGCTAAAATCTTAAAATCTTATCGAGTTTGAATAGGGTGTCTTTATAAACCGTAACAACTTACAGTTACTCCTCGTAAAACGTACCCACAACAGGATCGTTATTAAGATCGATTATTCGGTAAACTGGTGGTCTTATTTTTATCACAGCCATATTCGTAAAAACTTCTTCACTCCCGACTTTATATTTAGGGCGACGAGCTGTACGTAGGCCCTTCGCGTACAGGTTATCCCACACTTCCAAAATGTTTGCATCGTTTACAGCCGCAGGGGCCACCTTTACACTTGAATGAGAACAATTGTTGTAAGCGGTCATAAGCTTTGGAGTACATCAATATACTTTATTTCGTCATCCGCCAGGACTTTGTGTGTCAGTAAATCTCGCTGCATAAAATCCAATGGTAGAATAATCATCTTCTTCATGTTGTGGCCCATAGTTATTGAAACAAGTTACCCAGAATACCCTCAAGTAATGGTCATAACAGGAGTGGTAGAAATGCACTGCCCTTCTGTACAAGAAGCTGTTTCTTCCTTTTTATAGACTCTCCTCTCTGTACAAATCGTCTTAAAGTGTGTTTATGTTGAGAGAGTCGTTGTTTCTGATCGCTTCACGGAGGTAGTCGACATTTTAAAAGTTGTGCACACATGCAGATACATTGGATCTGTTCACTATCCAAACATGTCTATGAAGCATCACGTTGACTTTTACTTAATCTGGCTAATCCGTGAATAATATTGGTGTTTTTGCTTAACACGTGAGCCATCATATATGATACAATCTTTATGACTATGAGGCTTAAATCTTTTTTTTCGCTATATATACTTGACAAACGCCTTGCGCCCCGAATACACTTGTTCTGTATCGTAGCACGTCTGGTCAAAAGTAAATATGTAATAAAAAATGATTATTAATCTTATTAGATACATAAATAAAGAGTTTGCCATGTACTTTGCTAGAGTACCGCTCGAACCAACCGAGCTATCGAGATACAAGCCCCAATCGATGTAAATTTTGCCTTTATGTGTGTAGAACTGATGTAAATTTAACTATATATATATATATATATATATATATATATATATATATATATATATATATATATATATATATATATATATATATAGTTACATAGTACAAAAACTGAAATGCATAGTATATTATTTCATTAGGCTTAGAAGTGGTACTTTCTGTGACGAATCTTTTCGTTTGATTGTCGAACGAAGTGAGGTGTGAATATGAACAGATAAACCACATACTTTTAAATCGTATAAAATATGATTAGTCTTCCGGTAATTTAGTGCGTATAATACAACTTTTTTTTTAATTGTGAAAATTGACTTAATGTGTTTCAGCCGAACTAAAGGTACCTTCGCTGCCACTCAGACCGCAGACGACGGCTTGATACATTATGTTTAATTCCGATTGATCGTAAGTAAATTTTTACAGATCGGAAATGAATGGGATCTAAACACATATCTATAACAACCATACATTCGGACCGTTCTTGACATTTAACTGACGGGGTACCTAACTTCACTCTAGGAAGAGAATTGGAGGTTAGTGCACTAATTATTTTTACAAATTCAACTTATTCATTCGAAAATGAGATAGGTATTAAATAAATATTAATTATTTGTAAGTGCAACGGGTGTTCTTGAATACGTATTTGTAGACTTAAATATTTATGAAAAACTACCTGTACCCGGCGCGCGATGCTGCGTCGAAAGATTATGAGGGCCCTGGGGGCCGATATTAAAAAAAATTATGCCATAAACCTTCGCGGGAGTGCACTTCACAACTTCTTCGTGGCGATCGGATCGGATGGATGGCGTAGTAATGCATAAAGGACAAACACACATACATTCATATATATAGTTACAGGCTAAATACTCGCTAGAGCATCTAGCCCGTAGAGGCAATTTGTGCGACGGCATAGCTCAGTGGTGTGGGCGGGATTCTTATTTAATGTAAAAGAGCACTCGTCACAACTCCAAAATCGTCAAAATCCGGTAATCGTTAAATACATTTATAACGGTAAAACGTCATGAACAGATCTTAGATTGGCCTAACAGGAAACCAAAACTTTCACTCAAAAATAACCTACTCTACTACTAAAAATTCTCTTCCAAAGAAATCTACGCTTAGTTCACCTAAATTCCAATGAAATTCTAAGCTTTATGTAAAAGCCGCAACATTGCGAAAATAAAACTCAAAACTCCCTAAAATCTCGATAAACCTCAACGCAAAAATTTTATTTCAAGTAACCAAAAATGAATGAAAATAATTATTCTTCAATTTAAAACATAAAAATACGCCACTACAACACAATTAAGCGTGATCGAGAATTTATAAAACCCCAAAATTTATTAAACGTTGAGATCGGGATGTAACACCTAATTCGAGAAAAATACAGCTCATTTTCAAACAAATAACGAACGGCTCACCTTTTGGCAGTCATGACAATGACTCTTTACAATCTGTATGTTGATTCCTATAAAAAGTAACTCCAAAAAAGGGGCGACTATTCGCAAAACCCTTGTATGCAAAAACAACAAATAGCTGTTCAGTCAACGACCGACTCACTACATAATTTTACGTTACTTTATAATTTAAACCTTCTCTTAAAATTACTTGTTACTTAACAAAAAAACTTGTATAACTCTGATTTTCAATGAATCCTTACTTCAGAAAACAGAAATTACTTTACTACATTTTCAACCAGTCGTAACTAAATCAAACAATCCGTTATCAAAAATGGTCAAATTAAAAACAAATATTGCATTAAACCTTCAAAGGTCACGTTAAAATTCAACGATCGATGTAAACTTTTGAACGTAATCACTTTACTTCATTTAAGCATAAAAAATATTAACGTGACTTCATGATCTCATAAAAAAACAAACACTTAAAATGTACTTAATATAATCACCAACAAAAATAAATTCAGAAAAATATAGTTACTTGCACCACACACAGAATGGTCAGTCGGAACTTCTTTTTATTACTCACTACGTTATTTCATCAACTGCTCGTCTCGGTACATGATTAATGGGAACCAGCCGCGTATGAATCCGTAACTTTATATTTGCATAAACTTTAGCAAATCGAACTTGACTTTAATAAGGCAAAACTGCACTGAAATAATTTATTCGCTATGTATACATCTACTAAATGAAACCATATTTACACGAAACTTCTTAAGCATTATATTTACAGCAGTTTATGTTATTTGTTCGAAATCGGCAATATACGCGAAAGTTTAACCCAGAAACTCGTTAAATTAATCCTCACAAATAATAGGCGTTACACCAGGTCCTTAGAACAGAAGCTAAGCACTTAAAAAACACGAAAACCATTTCTATGTCAAAATTTTATCATTACAGACAAACGATACACAACAGAAAATAACTCGGGGATGTGGTGAACCAGTATATTATCCGATTTAATGGAAACGGAGATCATTTACTCCACGGTAATGCGATATACCCCCAGTATGTAATAACTTATTCCAACTTCCTTACTACCCCCTTTCGCGTAAACAAAGCGTGAGCCCTCTCCTTACATCGTGGCGAGACGCTAGGCGCGAATAATAAATGTGTAAATCTATAAGTGTTATAGGTTTAAAAATTGTCCGTGTAACTATGAACCGGAAAAGATACTATATCTCATTGTATACAGAATTCGTTCATAATTGCATTTTCTCGTAATATCGTTTAGAAACTGCAATGTTTATCAGTTTTAGTATCCCATGGATTAATAATTATACAAAATGATTTGGTTACAGCTCCATTAAAACAAAAGACTTGGACGAATCCTTCTTTTGACAATAAATGACTTGTCAAGCACGTCATATGGTTAGTTGTTTGCGTTCAGGTAGATAAGTTGTAACAAATATTATGACTGTTATTCACTCGGTTGAATTCTTCAGCTTGCTCATGTGACAAACCTTGTGAATAGCAGCTACACGTTTGTATTTAATACATGTATTACTGGTTGAAACTTGAAAAAGGCAAACTATTTAATTGAATAATGATTTTAGGTTCGTAAGAATCTGTGAACGGGTATCGTCAAATTTGTCACCAGTTTCATTAACGAGGTTCAATTATAAGTAGATTTGAGCAGAGATTTCGAATTTCGCACAGCTGAGCAGAGAAATTTGCGACTGTATTTAGAGTTATATGTTTAAAATGGAGGAATAGTTCTTATAGGTGCATAAATGTGCGATATACAACAAAATTGATGTTACAGAATGCATTTCACATTTTTCATTAGATTTGTGTTTTGTAATAAATTCCTAAATAATTTTATTTCTCATTCCGACGATTCCTTTCAGAAATCGTAAAATTTGTTCAAACAAAATTTGGAATGCAGCACTAATGATCTATCATTCCGGGTTTGCTGACACAATTTTTCTCTTGCAGGTAAGATCGTATATCGTTTATACAGTTACTTATTACGCTTTGAATGCATTATTTACAAGGACACTGATTTATGTTTATCTCTAAATTTTGCATTAGCAGATTCTTCACAACAATTATTACCTAAAGAAGCACTTTTTCAATTAATTTTACCACAACCAAGGTGGCCTTTTGTAACGATCTTGATGTATACAAACATTTTTTAAACAAAAAACCTGCTTGGAGTCTAATACCCTCTCATTGCATAAAACATTTAAAACCCAGTTGCAGTTATTACCTTGAGGACATTCCTTTTATTTCTTCCAATTATCTTTTTTTTATTCTCTAAAAATACGAAATTAAATACAATGAATTAGGTACACCAAATGCAGAAAATATACAACCAGATATTTGAAATACTATTTCCGAGTATAATAGTTGTTCACAATACGCTATTACAAACATTTCCTATCACTGTAATTACCTTCTATAGTTCTTACGGTAAACAAGAAAAGGGGTATTTTGAATACATTTTTGTAAATGTTAAAAGATTAGTAATACGCGAAGTAATCAATATAGTACCTACAATTGCATTGAAATTTTAAACAATTTCAATTTTTAAGTAGTAGGTATTATATTTAAGGGCCCCAATAGTATTTGTTGATATTGTTAGCTTTAAAATTTTCCGATGCAAAACTAGTAATGGAGTGTTTTATAATGACGTACCTGTTTCTTTATACCTCCGTTGTCTTAGTATTTATAATTTATAATATCTTAAGGCAAATGTTAATTAAAAGTGACTTGTATTGATTGGTTTCATCGCAAGAATATGTTATTTTAGCAAATCAAGCTGACAGCGGTTTAGAATTAACAAATGTATCATCGCGGGACTTTATTTCTTAATATGATAGCTCCTGTTATAAAACAAATGGAAGAATTAGTTCTAGTTGCACAGAGTTGAAACGAATTCAAACGTAGAAATTAATTAGACAAAACTTTGCCTATAATCGATTTAATTAATTTCTGTATATATGACCATTAATGCTCGTTATTCATGTTCTCAATTCTGCGTCATCCAGTATGTGGTTTGAAAGTTTTTTTTTTTTTTGTAAAATAAACTACCCGGGTCGCCTTCGTATAAAAATATCACGAAATACTTAAATTCAAGCTTTATCCAATATACTGTAAGTAGCTGTTCTGAAGCTTTGGAAACACCCTGGTTCAAATTCCGGGACTATATTTTCTACAAGGTGTCCAGAATTAATTGTTTAGTTGTTTTAGAACTATTCAACAAAATTTATTAACCACGTTAAAGTAAAGCACTCCCTACAAAGTCAAGTAATTTAAATCACCTAATAACAGTGCATTAAAATATCGGTAAAAAGTTATAATAAATAACAGAGGAAGGTCAAAACACAAAAAAAACATTAATAATAATAGGAGGTGCACCAAATGTCATATCTTGGAAAGCGTTTATTATTCGTTCATGCTATATTTTTTCATGTTTTGACAATGAGTTTCCACAGAAATGTGTAGCACTATAGGATCTACAGAGTGGTCCGCTAGATTATTCGATTTTGCGCTACCTGAATTTTTATTATAGCGTCTAGCACATAGGGAATAGTAAAAATCGGGGGAAGTAGAAAATTATGAACTGGTTTTAACAGAGAAACTTATAAAAGGTTCCGGTATACTGTGGCAATTAACAAGTGAACAATAGCACCACAGGAACGTGGTTACGATAAGTTGTATAAAAAAATATGGAGGGAAACACGATACATTTGGTGTGGAACCTGAACGTAAGACAGGAATTCGTTGAAATTTACATCAATAGTAAATCTAGACTTACGATTTCCTGTACTTCCATAGAAGAGGTGAAATTGTGGCGTACAGGAGCTGGTTATTATGGTGAAATCGAGGGCAAATCTCTATAGGGAAGGTTTTATATCAACTCTCTATCGAAATTAAATGAAGGGCAGTCTTTACAGAGATGGAAAAATCGTTTACTTGATGGTCAGAAGTTATTTAGCATATCAATCTACGCAGTAGAGTGAAAGTAGACTTTGACTAAGGTAAAGGTCAAAAAATTCTTGTGTTTATGTCACACAGAAAGGTTGATCGTATGAGAATCTTTAATATGTAATTTTATAACGTGCACATACCGTGGTTCGCAAATTTGGCAATTGAACTTTATTACTGAGAGCCGCTGAAAAAAACTAAAAAACATATAGAAAAATACAGTTTGAACTGTATAGATTGACAGTCACCACGTAATATGGACGTTTTATTTTAGCTTTTGATTTGCGTGTTGAGGGAAGGAAGATGACCGCCGCCAGTCTTATTTTTGTAATAAATGTTAATTATATGAAAACTATTACAATTTTATAAAATGGGAAATTAGTTTAGTGATCATAAAGGAAAACTTGACTAAGTTAACTTTATGAGTTTATTTTATGGTTTGTTGAACGGCTTTCATGAAATTAATTCCAATTAAATTAATGTGCTTTACGTCTTGAGAAATGCCATGTACGCTTAGGTTATTTGAACTAAATAAAACTGTTTTCTGTACATCTTAATTTTTACTTTATTGTGCAGTTTTAGTACTGTAGAGTATAAGATTGTCTGCATTGCTACTGTAAGCTAATTAAATAAGTGTAGTTCATAAACGTACACTCTGTAGTTAAGCAAGACTGAAAAACAGCACTGAATCCTATTGTGAAAGTAAAAAAGATAATGTATACATATTTTATTTATACATGAAGATGACAATTACTGAGCATGTGACAATTTTGAAGCTTCTTCTAACGAAAATATATGGAATTGAACTGTGTTTTAATGTAATTGATTATCAAGGACTCACTCACGTACCTTTATAATTTGATAAATATCGAATTTTCTTTCTAATATCCTAATTTACTCAATTACTATAACTCTTTTATGTTAATTAAACTAAATAGATTTTTCTTAATCCCTATTTAGGCAATTGATCGTTACAAATAAAAAAAAATAGAAAGTCAATTTTATGGGTAAAGACGTCATACGCTATGGTGTTATAAAATGTTTTCATAAAGTTTGTCGACGACGCGTTAGAAAGTAAATATTTCTGTTTCGCTGTTGAAAACTCTGGCGCGCTAGAACTTATTTGATTAGCGTTTTCCTATGCCAATATAACTTTGTAACTTTCGTTCGGAATGAACTCAACTACTTGATGTCACAATGGCATCTGTGTAACTTTACAAATTCATACTACATATGCAAATCTAATAGGTACAACTTCAAGCTAATGAACATATTGGTAGGGTTTTTATTGGTGTTCAACTCATTAAAGACAACTAATTGATTTGTGAACGTGTACAACAGAGTTCTAGTAAAGATGTTATTACGCTAGAAAGTTGTTTTCTTGTGTTTAAAACTAAAGCTCACTTATATTCTTGAAGCAACATTCATATCAACAGGTTGTTTGGAAGAAAACTATGTTCATAATAAAAGTTTTTCTTTTGTGAAATCAGAATTTTCTTTTGATGACAACACGAATGTGAAATATTTACTTCTTTAAAAATCCTTGTTGGTTTATTGTGTTTCTTGAATGTATTGTAATCATGATGTAATTTCATAAAATACCTAAGGCGAGAGTTACCTTATATACTATGCATAAGCAGTACATCTCAATCGACCTCCAAACGTAAAAACAAACAAAAGGAAGCAATATTGGCAAAATAAATGCTATGTATATCTGTGTGGTATATAGAAGTATAGATAGATATACCTATAAATATAAAATGTAGACGTAATAGATAGGGCGCAGCTGGCAGCAGCACGAGCAAGCGGTAGTTCCAGCTGTTTATGCAAAATATACTCCTTGAGAGACACATACGCATGAATTCTCAGTGAAAAGTTCACGAATGTGAACATTTATACCAAGCTCTAAACTCCAAATATTGAAAACAGTCAAATAAAGTCAACTTCTGGTCCACAAAATTCGATGTGCATCATTTATATTTTTATATATATATATATATATATATATATATATATATATATATATATATATATATATATATGTGTGTGTGTGTCATAAGGTTTATTTAAGATCCAAAAATTATGTGTATAGGTATATACGGGGTGTATAGGTATGGTTGGGGTCGGACCTCCAACAGTTTTTCCAGTAATGTGGTTTATTTAGGGTCATGTCTTTAAACGTACCGATATAACTGTACGTATATAATTAAAAACTATTGATTCCTTTATTTAGCATACTTACAAAAGGGAACAATATTTTATTAATGGATGCTAGATTTTTATTTCTAACGGTATCTGTTTTCAAGAAAGGCTATGTAATGAATTGGAAAAATGAATATATGTATGCTAGTATTAAGATGTGTTCAGGGTCCAAAAATTTTATCCATAGATATCTACGGGATTATACTATACATTTTGTATGAAATGCATGTTTAGGATCTAGACCCCAAACATACGAAACATAAAATCATACATAACGTATACAACATTGGCTTTCATCGTAAATCGCCCAATTACATAATTTATTCAACTATAAATATAGATTGTCATCGAAGACCCAAAACTACACATAGGAAAATACGGAGCCCATCGGTACGTTTAGGATAGAACTTCTCAAATGTGCTGCTATAGCAGTGTGTCTAATTCAAAAACATTAGTTTATATTATTTAACGTAATTATACTAGGAAACTTATATTAATCTATTCTTGAAAAGAGTATTTGCTCTTATTAAACGTAATATAAAAGATTTCGAAAAAAAGATATGTGTATGTAGGCATTAAAGGCATTAAAGGTATGTACAGGATAAAACTGTACATCCGCAAATATTTCGGTTAAAAGGCATGTCCATGATCTAGAACCCAGAAGTTACGCTGCGTATTCAACGTTGAGTTCCAATGTTCTTATCATAATTACATGATTTCCTTAAGACTATGCATATACAGGTTTAACACATTGATTACTATGCGCTAATCTGTTATCTTTACTACCGCGTAGTTTTATCGAGGAAACGATATTTTTAAAAGATTTTTGAAACAATTTTATTCCTTAGAGGGCCTGTTTATAATAGAGGATTCATAAAATATCGAAGATTGATATATCTGAATGCAATTAAGGTGTTAATATAAGTTTTGTTATGGACGAATAAGTTCAAGAGCAAATATGTAATTAAAAGTTACTATTAATTTTATTAAATACACGAATAAAAAGTTTACCTCGAGTAGGAATTGAACCAGCGACATGGCCTTTGGTAGAGTACCGCTTTAACCAACTGAGTTATCGAGATACCAGCCCTAATGGATATAATCGATATAAATCCTAAATATAATATTAGTCAAGTTGCTTTGGTATGTGTGAATCCTTGCTATATTGTAGGTCCACATTACATTAATATAAGTAATTTAACTGTAATCTCATTATACTTAGAATTTACATCATTTCTAAATACACAAAGACAAAATTTTTATCGATTTAGGCTTGTACCTCGATATCTGAGTTACTTAGAGCGGTACTATAGCAAAGTACATGTCGTAAGTTCAAATCCTACTTGAGGTAAAATTTTTATTTATGTATTTCATAAAATTAATAATAATTTTTAATTAATTAAGGTATGTTCGGAGTGCAAAAATTTGAACCATTGGTATATATAGGCATGCATATTTTGGTTAAAAGGGATGTTCAGGATCTAGACTTAGAAGACACGCTGTTTGCATAACGTCCAATTTTATCATACGCCTCGCATCTGCATCATTTTCTTAAAAGCATATGCATAATTATAATTTAAGTCACGTTCTGTCCTTTTTACAGTTGAGCGTATTACCACTATCCAATGAGTACTAATGAATAGTAAATATTGAATACCTACACCACACACATTTAAAAACCTCATTCGGATGATTATTTTTAATATCAATGGTTTCTAGTATGAACACATAAGAGGAAAAACGCACATATGAAAATGTCCGTATTTTGTCAATATATATATATATATATATATATATATATATATATATATATATATATATATATATTTTGTGCTCCTAACATTCTTATGTGTACTTACGATGGGTGATAAACGGTGTGCATCAGATTGTTAGAAGCCGAACTTATAATGGTTAAAAATTAAGGCTAAAACTGCGCTACTCAGTCCCTTATATTGCAAAATTGAAAGTAATGTTTTGTGATACATCTTTTCAGACGCTTCACTGCAGTCAAATATAATTAATAGATTTAATTTGTTTTTACATACAGCAGTAAATACTATACACATAGACACACGAACAACGGACGAACAGACACACAGACAAACAGACACACAGACACACAGACACACAGACACACAGACACACAGACACACAGACACACAGACACACAGACACACAGACACACAGGCACGCAAACACGCAGACACGCAGACACGCAGTCACGCAGACGCACAGACGCGCAGACGCACAGACACACAGACACACAGACACACAGGCACACAGACACACAGACACACAGACACAGACACACAGAGCACACAGACACACAGACACACAGACACACAGACACACAGACACACAGACACACAGACACACAGACACACAGACACACAGACACACAGACACACAGACACACAGACACACAGACACACAGACACACAGACACAGACACTCAGACCCACAGACACACAGACACACAAACACACAGACACACAGACACACGGACACACGGACACACGGACACACAGACACACAGACACACAGACCCGGAGACACACAGACACATAGACACACAGACCCACAGACACACAGACACACAAACACACAGACACACAGACACACAGACACACACACACACACACACACAGACACACAGACACACAGACACACAGACACACAGACACACAGACACACAGACACACAGACCCACAGACACACAGACACACAGACACACAGACACACAGACACACAGACACACAGACACACAGCACACACACACACAGACACACAGACAGGCAGACACACACATACACAGACAAGGACACACAGACACACATACACACAGACACACAGACACACAGACACACAGACACACAGACACAGACACACAGACACACAGACACACAGACACACAGACACACAGATACACAGACACATAGACACACAGACGCACAGACACACAGACACACAGACACACAGACACACAGACACACTGACACACAGACTAACAGATACACAGACACACAGGCACACATACACACAGACACACAGACACACAGACACACAGACACACTGACGCACTGACACACTGACAAACAGACACACAGACACACGTACACACAGACACACAGACTCACACACACACACACAGACACTCAGACACACAGACACACAGACACAAGACACATAGACACACAGTCACACAGACACAGACACACAGACTCACAGACCCACACACAGACGCACAGACACACAGATACACAGACACACAGACACATAGACACACAGTCACACAGACACACAGACACAAGGACACACAGACACAGACACTCAGACACACAGACACACAGACACGCAGACACGCAGGCACGCAGACACGCAGACACCCAGACACGCAGAGACGCAGACACGCAGACACGCAGACACGCAGTCTCACAGACACACAGACACACAGACACACAGACACACAGACAGACATACACACAGACACACAGATACACAGACACACAGGCACGCAGACACGCAGATACGCAGACACGCAGACACGCAGTCACGGAGACACGCAGACACGCAGACACGCAGACACGCAGCCGCACAGCCGCACAGACGAACAGGCGCACAGACACATAGACACACAGACACACAGACAGACAGACACACAAACACACAGACACACCGACACATAGACACAGACACACAGACACACAGACACACAGACACACAGACACACAGACACACAGACACACAGACACACAGACACACAGACACACAGACACACAGACACACTGATACATAGACACACAGACGCACAGGCACACAGACACACAGGCACACAGACACACAGATACACAGGCACACAGACACATAGACACACAGACACACAGACACACAGACACACAGACACACAGACACACAGACACAGAGACACAGACACACAGACGCAGAGACACACAGACACACAGGCACACAGACACAGACACACAGACAGACAGACACACAGATACACAGACACACAGACACACAGACACACAGACACACAGACACACAGACCCGCAGACACACAGACACAGACACACAGACCCACAGACACACAGACACACAGACACACAGACACACAGACCCACAGAAACACAGACACACAGACACACAGACACACAGACACACAGACCCACAGACACGCAGGCACACAGACACACAGACACACAGATATACATACACACAGACACACAGACACAGACACGCAGACGCACAGACGCACAGACACACAGACTCACAGACACACAATCACACAAACACACAGACACACAGACACACTGACATACTGACGCACAGACACACAGACACGCAGACAAACAGACACACAGACACACAGACACGCAGGCACACAGACATACCGACACACAGACACACAGGCACGCAGACACGTAGACACGCAGACACGCAGACACGCAGTCACGCTGACATTCAGACACGCAGACACGCAGCCGCACAGACCCACAGGCGCACAGACACATAGACACACAGACACACAGACAGACAGACACACAAACACACATACACACAGACACACAGACACACAGGCACACAGACACACAGACACACAGACACACAGACACACAGACACACAGACCCACAGACCCACAGACACACAGACACACAGACACGTAGACACACAGACACGAAGACACACAGGCACACAGGCACAGAGACACACAGACACGCAGACATACAGGCACACAGACATACAGACACAAAGACACACAGACACACAGACATACAGACACACAGGCACACAGGCACACAGACACACAGACACACAGACACACAGAAACACAGACACACAGACACACAGACACACAGACACACAGACACACAGACACACAGACACAAGCACACAGACACACCGACACACAGACACACAGACGCACAAACACACAGACGTACAAACACACAGACACACAGACACACAGACACACAGACACACAGACACACAAGCACACAGACACACAGACACACAAGACACACAGACACACAGACACACAGACACACAGACACACAGACACACAGACACACAGACACACAGACACACAGACACACAGACACACAGACACACAGACACACAGACACACAGACACACAGTCACACAGACACACAGACACACAGACACAGACACACATACACAGAGACACACAGACACACCGACACACAGACACACAGTCACACAGACACACAGACACACAGACACACAGACACACAGACACACAGACACACAGACACACAGACATACAGACACACAGACACAAAGACACACAGACACACAAACACACAGACACACAGACGCACAGACGCACAGACACACAGACTCACAGACACACAGACACACAGACACACAGACACACTGACACACTGACGCACAGACACACAGACACACGTATACACAGACACACAGACATACCGATACGCAGACACGCAGACACGCAGACACGCAGACACGCAAACACGCAGATACGCAGACACACAGACACGCAGACACGTAGACACGCAGACACGCAGACACGCAGACACACAGACACGCAGATAGGCAGACACACAGTTTTTATAGTTGAAAAACCAGCATTTTTCTTTATTAAATTGTCTAATTTGTTGTATATTTTTCTACAAGCTTTGTTTTGGTCTTTGCTTAAACTAAATTTGAAATCTTCAATTAATATTGAAGATTCGGTAAGAAGCAAATTTTGAGATTCAAGCTTGGTAATAATCGCAGGGATATCTTGAAAGTACTGTAACTCTGGTGCTTGCAAAATACTTTGACACTCTTCTACACTTTGAGCCGAATCTGTTTGGAAAGAATCAATTAAATCCTTAAAAGGATCAAAATGTTCACAATAAAACAGAGCCGCTTTTATCCAAGTTCCCCATCTAGTAAGAACTGGTTGGGGTGGCAACGCAAGCTCTTTTAGTTGTTCCTTGTAAATTTGGATGCGAAGCGGTGCTTTAAGAAATACTTTTTTTTCCATTGTTTATTAATTTATTTACTAAAGAAAAATCCACCCGAACTGCTTCAGCAACTCGATTAAGCGCATGTGCCAAACAAGTATTGTGAATTAAATTTGGAAAAAATGTCTTTAGATTTTGAGCTGCTTTTACCATATACGCTGCACCATCGGTCACCATATACAAAATGCGATCTTTTGATATTTGATTAGGCAACTATAAAAATTTATAAAGCGTGAAATTGTTACATGATTTGTTTTTTCTAATTGCTTGACTGCAACTAAATAACTAAAAGAAGGGTTACCATTTAGAATACCTACAACAAAGTTTGCTATATATCTTCCTTTAGCGTCGGTCGTTTCGTCGACGCTAAACCAGATATAATTATCTGAAATTACATCCCTTATGTTTTTAATAGTGTCTTCGTATAGTTGTGGAAGACATGACCTGGTAGCTGTACGTCGAGAAAGTACCTTTTCTTTTGTATATTTTTCTAAAAAACCTGTGAATTCAGATTTTTCCAAATTATGGAATGGAATATGCACGAAACCATCATTTTACACAGATCTTTGTTAAAGTTATTGACATTTTCGGTTTAGCTCACATAAGAAGGTAATAGTTGTTGTGCTGGTCGATTTTCATTTTTTGTTTTCTGATGTGGACCCGTATTGGACATGTTGATCTAATTGCAACTTTTTGTTGACTTTTACCTACAAAACTATTAATTTTAAAATATTTCTAATATTAGTTATTTAGTAGTTGTATACTAAGTCAAAAAAAAATGTGTTTGCCTACTGAACTTGAGGTTGAATGTTAGAAAAGGCACATTAATAATTTCAATTTATTATTTCTGAGCTAATATTTCAAAACTATCTATAAATTTTAATTTATCTTTAGACTAAACACTGATGTAAACATTAAATTAACGTTTTGTTGTTTATTTAAAGCATTCTCCAAAATGTCCAGTTATTTTATTAATCGATACAACAAAACAAATATGTGAATTATATTTCACAATTGTAAATCCAAAATTATATGTACAAAACTAAAAAATTATCAAAAAACGACTATTGGTAAGAGTACTGAATTAATTAATTAAATTATTGCAGGGCAGCGAAGAACATATTTTAACAAACACGTGTTTAATTAATGTATTTGCAACTAATTTTTCAATTAAATAAAACCTTTACAAAATTTGTCATCGGTGATACGAAAAACTGCTTTAGATAGCAGACAACTAAGCGTGCTTATAATGCTAAACTTTTCCAAAGCATTTAACTAAAACGTATTACTTCACAATTTAAGGATCGAGTTATAGATTCACACTAAGAAATAGTGGACAGTTTTGCAGAACACTCTGTTTAAGTGTACTCCAACGACACCAGCAGTGCTACAAATGCTCATGGTATTACTTGTGATATACCTGCTGTGATAAAGGACAGTCATATTGTTAGTGCTGTGAAAATATGTAAACCAACCTAATTTTGCAATGGGCCCGGACAATATATCCGCAATTTTACTGACAGATTGTGTAACGTTTATATGTATTCAACTGTTTCATATTAATGATTCAAAATTCTACGTTTCCACATCTACCGGTGTTTAAATCAGGACTAAGAGAAAAATAGATAATTACACACCAATCAAATTTTTATCTTTGGACTCCATTTTCAGCGTTGAGTGAAGGATGCTTCACTTAACGATTTTAGCGAGTCATCTATTTTTCAAGTCAAATCAATATAAGTCAACATGGTCTGTCCGTAAATTAGTTATGGTCCCATTAGGGTGGTAGTTATATCTTAAAGTACCAATTAAATTATAGTACGGCACGAAGGCTCTTGAGATCGCCCCGGGCGATTTATGTATACTTAAACTGGTTTAACAAGTGATGCTTTGTTAGTCAACAGTCTGAGGCGATCTCAAGAGCCTTCGATTCGTTCATACTTAGATGGTTGTAAGTGTAAGGGCGGAATTAAAAAAAACGTATTAGTTATAATGTAAGGTTAAAGAATATAAATTTTATACGTATGCATTTATTTAATAACTGGAATTCTTACAATAAATAATAATAATTTTCTGAAGGTGATTAATTACGCACAATTAAAAGAAGTAGGTCATGTGTGTTAAATCATCTTACTATTTTATAGTAACGAATTTTCAAATGGTACAAATGGCAAAATGTATAAGAAATTCAGATATATACGTGAGAAGTACGAAAGTTATGAAACGTGTAGTGACTAAAAGCACAAATTGGTAGAATTATTGCTGTTGAATATGTGATTACAAGTTCGATTGATACTCCAGTCAGCTATGAAACATAAAACTAACTCTAACGGTTGTAGACAGCAGATGTACAAATAAGAAACATATGAATAAGCAGTTGAAGAAAGGATGTAGGATTCGTAAATGATATGAATGACACGTTTCTTTGATATTTAAACCAACTGAAAATACTTCGCTGTCAGGTTGATATTTTACTGAAAAGGGCATATATCTGTTTCAGAATCCTTAAATAACTTCAAAATAACAAGTTTTCTTATTCTTGATATCCCATTTAAGAATCAAAACGTCACATGAGGAACTTGACTAAAACATTGATATCCTAAACGTCAAGAAGTTTCTGCAAAATTACATACATAAGTTATTCCGCCACGGTCAGATCTTTACTTTTATAGCACTTTAGTATGGGATACTAAATGCAGATAAGTTTAAATTATAATCAAACTGATATTTTTTAATGGTTCACTAAAAAATACGTTTTAAGCGATGCGAATAAGATTACATATAATTAGGTAGGTACCTATATAATTTTTATTGTTATAATTAGAACCAGATCAAAAATTTGATTCACACTTTGGTTTGACTTATCCAAACAAATACAGATAGGCATAGATATATTAAGTTACGTAATCCAAGTTAAGACGATAGCTTTTATTCTTAATCAATGTACGTACATTAACATAAAGTTTCTGACACTGAAATATACTGTTCTCAAAATCAATAATTGTATTATTCCATATTATAAGCGACTTAAGAATGTTTGCTACGATTTTTGTTCTAATATAATATACATACAATCATATTTCCAGTAAATCTCAAGTTTGTGTTGACAAACCATTGTGATTTTTTTAAACAGTAGCAGGTACGTATGTTATCTAGAGTTACTTCGCTTTATTTTTGAGTTTTTAAATAAGGATCTTTGCAAGATTTAAGTATGTCTCAACTTTTGTATACATTTTTTTTAACTTAGTAAGCTGTAACATGCAGAAGAGTGTCTATAATTAAACCAGTAGACTACTTATGGGGGTCTTCTTCTATTGTTGCTGTTACGATGAGTTCGTGGTATTGCATTAGTTGCAATCAAAGAGTTTCATATTATTTGGTGTTAATAAAAAAAGGTGCTGCATTTTTATTGTGAGTAGCGCATATTAGCGAGTTTAAATTTGTACGTTTGGTTTTAATTTGTTGGTTTGTTTAATTAAGAGTGGTATGGTCATTGGTCAGGCCCGCGCCGTCCACATAGGCAACTCGTGCGTTGCCTGTCGGTTCGTCTTATAAATTTCCGACAGAAAAAAACAAAATTGTGGTCCCGTCATTTCAAAAATGACGATAGTAGTAATTATTTATTATTTTACAATAATTACAGTTTTCTGCGTGCAATTTCAGCGAGTTTTATTTTGTTAAAAAAAAATAATAAACATAGATAAATCATTCTTTATTCATAATAAAGGCTTAGTCATTTGTCGTCTTGCGTTTCAACTTGTATTTTAACGAGTATACAATTATTGGTGTAGTAACTTACATTCCTTGACTTATATTTCGACCTCCTACATAAAAAAGAGTTTACTTGATAGATTTGTTTTATATCTATTACATTACCATACCGTTTGATAAACAGTTAAGAAGAAATAATTTTAATGGTGATATTCATTTACCTAGTAAATTTTGTGCTCGTTTAATCGATTATTACTTATTTAGCTATTAGTTCAAATTGATTACTTAAAAGCTTCTATCTAAGGTAAGTTAAATAAGTTTTCTAATCAATTTGGTGGAAAAGTTACTGTTTATAATTAATTTCTTTTTCAAGCTTAAGCACTAAATATTTTCAATTGTTACCCATCTTGTTTTAAAGAAACTACTTTAAAGTTTTGCCGCAACCTCACGGATATTTAAAAATTTAAACTGTTTTCTTTCTTATTAATTCTTACAATTGAAGTATTTTCGAAATTAATAAAAATGAAGCGAATTAATTTGGATTTATATATTTGTATTTATCTACAGAGGAGAAAATAAACTTTCCGGATATGAAAACTTATTAAACAAACGAAAACGAGAAGAAAACGTAGAAAAAAACTAATGCAAAAATAACGTTTTTGCAACAACCAACCACTTCTCAACAAAATAAAGACTTTCTGTCTACATCAACGGCGAAATTAGAAACTGAACCAAGTAGCAGCCAAATGGTGCCCGATTTCTTGATTCCTACAGAATGCTCAACTACTGATGAAGAACTGCTGGAGAACGAATTTGAAGGCAGTGTCAATATTCAGCTACAGTCGACTTCTAGAAAAGATTGTAAACATGATGACGGTGAAGAAATTTTGGCCAGTTTCTGAGGATCCAAGGTTATAGCCAAAGGTTTTATTTTCAATCATGTTCAATTATTAGTAGATAATGGACCAGGTCATTATCAGATTAAAAATCAGATTTACTCTAAAGACAAATCAGGACGTAAGTTTTCTGACACGTATTTTACTAAAATTTTACATTATTATGAAAAAGTTAAACGAGAATGGGTGCTACATTCTAAACAAAAGAATATTGTTTTTTATTGCAAAACTTTTAATATTGCAAATTCTGCGAAAGATACAAAATTAAGTAACGATAATGGGTTTAATGATTGGCATTATTTAAGTTCCTATTTGAAGCAAAGGACAGATCTTTTAAATCGAATGAAAAAGAATAAAACTATACATTCTGAAGCACAATAGATATTCAATGAAGAAACAAAACATTGGCATGCCGTTATTGAGCGTATTTTTTATACGGTTCAATGTTTGGCGGAACATAACTTAGTCTTTCGAGGTACTACTAATAAATTATATGAAAAAAATAATGGTAACTTATTGAAATGTATCGAAATGATCGCAAAATTCGATCCTATTATGCCTGAATATGTCAACCGGTTTCAAATGAAAACGAACGACATATGCCTCATTATCTTTGGGACAGAATCCAAAACGAAGTTTTAACTTCAATAGGAAGTAAGGTTAGATTTAAAGTTTTAAACATGGCGAAAAAAGCTAAATATTTGTCTATCATCCTGGACTGTACACCCGATGTCAGCCACGTCAAATTCAACGATTCGGAAATTAATATTCAAGAACACTTACTAACTTTTTGTTCTGTTACTGATGTCACCGGTGAAGGTTTAACATATTCTTTGTATCGACGTTAGAAAATTATGAAGTAGATATTTAATTTACGCGGTCAAGGGTACGACAGCTGGGCAAACATGAAGGGCAAGCATAATGGTTTACACAAAAAAAATTTAAATATCAGTCCAAGAGCATTCTTTGTACCCTGTTGTAACCATAGTTTGAACTTTTTTTTTAACGATGGCGCAAAGTCCAATATATTATTTGTACAGTTTTTTTCAAGAACTTCATAACATTTTCACTGCTTCAACCCATCGATGAGCGATTTTGAAAAAAACATATATCAAATTTGACTTTAAAGCCGTTGTCAGATACCGGATGGTCGAGTCGAATTGATGCTATAATACCTTTATGCTGGTTTATGTAATTTAATTGATTGTTTAAAAAACTGTCGTTCAGGTAACAGTTTTAATGATTTATTAGAAGAAGCTAGGATTTTAGGATTTTATTAGATATAGATCCAAAATTTAAAAATGAAGGCGTTTTAAGACCTCAAAAAGTTACATAACAATTTATTTACGAAGGTGACGATGAACCAATACAAAATGAAGAATTAAGATTTAAAGTACATTGTTTTTTAATTTGATAGATATGACTGCAGCATCTTGTAACGATAGATTCAAACTATTATCTGCCCATTCGGTAATTTTAATATTTTTATGGAATATTTCGGAATTTAACAATCACTCTGAACCAGAACAGCTAGAGTTTTGTACAAAACTTGAGGGTATATTAAGTGATAAAAATAGAAATGGGATAGAACTTATGCAAGAATTGCATTTTTTTGCAGAATTTTGAGGATTCGCCAATTACTACCCTAAATTACATTGTAACCAATACAAACATTTTTGTGACATTACGAATTTTATTGACAATGCCGGTTTAAATAGCCACATCGGAAAGATCGTTCTCCAAATTAAAAATCATTAAAAACTATTTACGGTCTACTATGGTACAAGAATGATTGGAAAATCTTGCCATCATTGCAATCGAGTCTATTTTAATTCAAGAGTTAGACATTGAAACGTTAATACAACAATTTTCAAAAAATAAACCGCAAGTCCAGTTCTGTTAAAATATGTCGAATGTTCCAATAATTAAGTTTAAAATTTTTGCATTTATGAATAAAGCTTTAAAATTGAAAATTACTGTATAATGTTATTTTAAAAATAATTTTATCCATTGTATATCATCCCACGTTAATTCATTTCTATTAACAGTTAGTTTTTTTATAACAATGTATAGAGGCGCAGTTTTTCTTTTTGCACGACGACACTCGACAAACGGTGTGCCACTGGGTGTGGTGAGTGTTTGTTAGTGTTGTGTAGGAATTCTGCTATCTCCTGGAAGAGCTCGTCAAGGAGTTGTGCTAAAATAGTTAGGGGGCGAGGTGTGGGGTGAAAACTTCCGTTTGGGGGTCTTTGCGTGAGTATAGTGGTCTACAATAGTGCCTGTAGGGTATAGTAAAAATATCTCTGGTATGGATACTGTCGATGAATATCCTACTGTGTGCAATATTTCATTGTAGTGTTTGTATTCTATCAATATGGGGTGGTATGTCTGCGTGTTGTATAATGAGATTATTCTGACATCTGAACGCTAGTCTGTGTCTTCGTCGTAAGATTAGGCGTTCACAGAAGGCTGTGGAGGAAAAGTGATTCGGGTTGATATTTATATATAAGGGTGCTCTAATATTTCAAAACAAGACGAATGTAATTGTAGATGTAATAATAATAGTAATAATAATGAACTTTATTATATATAATACAAACAATATTTACATGAATGAATATACCAAAAAGAAAATAAAACACGCCCATTAACTCAGGACGAGTTCAGTAGTACTGATCTTCCACCCAATAAACCCTGCTTAACTAAATATCAAACACATAATGTCACCTACCAAAGTATGAGCTAATTGACAATATATAATGTATAGAGTTGACGAAGGGTATACTGATAATTCGTTCATTCAAATATTTCTTCATCACCTAAATATTTTTTTAATACAGATTTGTATTTTGAAGTACTAAATTGTTTCAAGTGATCCGGAAAATTGTTGTAGTGATGATATATTTGGAACGAAAAAGACCTTTCGAACAATGATGTGTTGTGGTATCTTGGGGGAGAAATGCGTCCACAGAACCATGTACAGATGTTATGCACATCTGTCCTAAAAGTAATGTTGTAAAGTTAGCAAGGACTTTCGCTACTAATAATATTATGAAATAGACATAACATGCGCAAGTTCCTGCGGTTATATATGGATAACCAATTTGTTTCGTACAATTTATAAGTGATGCTATCATATTTTCTGATTCCGTGAATAAAACGAAGACAAGAGTTCTGAACTTTTTGAATGCTTTTAAATGTAATGTTGTCAATAGCTGAATGGTAAATAGGAGCACAATAATTGAATTGGAATAATACAAGTGCCTCACACAATCTAATTTTGGTTTCTAAACGTAAGGTGTGTCTGTGTGGATAAAGTTTTCTTAATTGAACATATGATCTAGTAATATAGTTGCTTAATTGATCTTTTTATTTGAAGGAATTATCTATATCTAAACCTAAAATTTTTGCTTTTTCTACTGTAGGTACATGAAATTGATCTTTTTTATCACAATAGATCCTTCAGCTTTTGTTATATCGTTTTTGTGGCCAAATAAAAGAGCAGATGATTTCCCAGGATTCAGTTAAGGTAAAGTTATCCAGAAAATAACCAAATTTTATTCAAGTCAGAATTAATGGTTTCGGCAGCATCAACTACATCAGTACATTTAAAAGAATACTACAACTGAAGATCATCCGCACATGCATGAATCGGGCAGCGAGTGATGGAGTTAATTAAAATTGTGGTGTATAACGAAAAACCCCTCTTTTTACATCAAGTGGATTTGATACTTCATCCCGAAGAATAAAAATGAAATTGCACTTATGCTTTATTTTAAATGTTGTAAAATTTGTAACAGCCTTGTATGATAGACCATGCCAAACGCTTTAAAATAATCGAGTGAGATAACATCTTTACCAGAAGCTGTCAAGATATTATTAGTCACTTGTTACATGTTATAAACTTATTTTTGGTGGCTGAACCAAAATAACTGTTTCTAATAAGTTGTCAGGATGCTAATTGGCCTGTGCTTTAGGTCAGCTGGATTTTTTGTTTTAGGCCAAGGTTTATAATATTTGTAACATGAGTTAAAACAATACTACAGCATAACTTAATCATCTCTAGATTTATTCTATCACTACCATATGGTTTAGAATCTAATTTATTTATAATTTGGTTTTTCGGTATCACATGCTACTGTAGTAAATTGAAATTTAGGATTGGTAAAATCCCGATCAATTTCAACCGTTGAAAATATCTGAGAGGTTAATTTATTTACAACAGGGATACTGTTAATAAAGCAACATTTTCCTTTTTTTTAAATATGAAAACTAAGTTACAACGTAGCAATGGAAATATTACAATTATTTTTGCCCATCTCCGCCCCACATTATGTCACATTTACAATTTGTAAATTTGTAAAGAGCCAGCGTCGTTCACAAGAATTTTTTGAATTAATTATTTGCTAATTATCCTGATTTAAGTAAATTTACAGCAATCATCAAATAATGAATTTATATCCCCTCCGACGTTTACGTCAGTCTATCCACTAATCGCGGCATTGAATCACTACCAGAAGCCGTTCCCACCTTGCGAAAATTTCAATAAAACAGCACGACGTACTACAGACGCTCTTATCCAAAAGTTGGGATCCAATCGAGTAACATCGATAATTTAGCATAAGTTAATTTTAAAAATTTACAAAAAAGAACAATCTGCTCGCCTCATTATCACGATGTCGCGCAGATTGTATAAAGAGTTCGAGGACCTGGTCTGGCACGACTTCAGGGACATCGGGGGGACACCGAGCAAAGATGAGCAGATAAGGTATAGTTTGAAGCAAGGCAGCCTACCATCACAGCACGTCGGCAGCACGTTGTGTAAAGTGCGCCGGAGATCACCGCTTCAGTGAATGCACGAAACCCTGTACAGACCGAACTAAGTGTGTTAACTGCAGAGGGACCACCCCGCTAGCTACAGGGACTGCACGAAGTTTCCTCGACCTCCACAGCGGAGACAGATGGAAGGATAACAGCGACCGAATAAGACACCGCCTTCTTCAACCCGGACCGGCGTCAGGTTGAGAAGGTGGAAGTACTAAGAGCGGCTCCCGCCGCTGTCGTTACCCCGGTTGCCCAACTCGCCTTAGGGTTCGACTCCATATCAACCCTCCTCGGAGGTATCAATTTGGAGTAAGCCCTACTTGTCATCCGCAAGGTGGTAGCGGCGCATGCTCAGGCGAAAACTGCTTGGAACCTGTGGGGAGTGATCCTCACCCACGGTTCAGAGGTATTTGCCCTTTTTGGGTAATCATACAAAGGTCCGGTGCGAAGACTGTGTAACGATTTCATTCCACACAATTCCATTGTCAATATTTAAATTTTGTACATGCATACGCCAACTTACGATAGAATAGTCATATAAAAAAAAATGACAATAAAGAAGGCACTACAAAAAAAATGAGGAGCGTTGTCTAAATAAATATGGAAAAAAGACGGTGAAAAAATGTGAGATTATACGATCGTATATTCATTTCTTTTTGTGCACCTTAATTGTAAAATTACCATAATTATTTAGATAGCATGAGTGTTACAGTAGTTAACAAACTTCATTAAATAAATGTAAAGTGATAAAATTTACTGCTTTTCCATTATTATTAAAATTGAGATACACTCCCGATAGGCTTATTGGCACGAACCCAGCATAAGTTACCCGTTTACATCTCATATTATTTATTTATTATTATAACCAACACTGCTGGTTATAAAGTGGCGCAAAACAACGTGAGGCCTCGATTTTTGGAGTGATCTCGATGTAAATGTTTCTTTTGAATTCAAATAATACATACTTACCATTTTATTTTTTTAAGAATTTCATCATGAATGTTAACGCGTTAAGAGCGGATGAATTATCTTATGAACTTCGGTGGAGAAATATTAATCCCGAGGGTATGAATGTCGATGCAAAACGTAGATCCCTTCGTGCTAAAATTGCACTAGAAAAAATTAATGTTTCTTTAATTGCATCTTATACACCCGTTGTCTTTGATATAACACTAGAACTCGATGTTTGCGACAAAAAAGTGAGTGAATTAGGGTCGTTAGTAAATAATTATATTCAGTCTCCGAATATTTCTGAATACAGTAAGTTAAATACCAGACTATCTCATATTTTTACTCGTTTAAACAGATTAGAACCCTCTGATGATAATCTTCAACAAGAACATACCAAAATATGTTCAGAATGCCTTGATTTAATTGAACTCTTAAATAATACGGCAGAAAACCTTGATGATAATAGTAACCCGGATAGTATTCGCATTTCTCAGGATTACTTACAAAATGAAATCCCTCTCGCGAACTCTACTACCGCTAGAACACGTGTATCATTTTCCGACCCTATTAGTCAACAATACCCTCCTGGCGAGAATGATTACCTAACCCGTTCATCACCTTCTCATAATGAAGCACCCTTACCTGACCTTCATAATTTGCGGCAAGAACTAGATCGTATGCAATTTCCGCATAATATTTCTTATAGATCGGATGCTGTTAAGTCAATTCCAGTGTGCAAGTGGAATTTAACTTTTACTGGCGATACATCCGTAACTGGTGTTAATTCATTTTTACAAAGAGTGGAGGAGCTGAGAGTTGCTCGAAACGTTTCAACCTCACAACTTTTCGATAGTGCAGTTGATTTATTTTCGGGATCAGGTTTAGTTTGGTTTAGGGCAATTCGTAACCGAGTTAATACTTGGGAACAATTAGTGAATAAACTCCGCTCAGATTTCCTCCCAATTGATTTCGATGAAGTATTGTGGGACGAGATTAAACGTCGTAAGCAAGGTTCAGATGAGAGGCCTACAATTTTCATAGCCGCTATGGTTAACTTATTTGATAGATTACAGGAACATCCTACGGAAGACAAACAACTTAGGTATATTCTTCGCAATCTACAACCTTATTATGCAACTCAGTTAGCTTTAACCAATATTATTTCTTTTGACCAATTAATTTCTTTGTGCAAAAGGTTAGAGGAAACAAAACTACAAAACGCCCGCTACCGCAACCCTTCTATTGCCAGCTACATTCAATTAGAACCAGATTTAATGTACAAACCTGCTATGAGTTCTAAAAAAACTGAGGTTTGCGCGACCAAAGTAGCATCTCCAAAAACTAACGTGTCAGGACCTAAAAATTCTAACGCCGCTAAAAGATATTTTAATAGAGTCAACCCGGAATTAGTCTGCTGGAACTGCCAAGACAAAGGGCATACGTTCAGAACCTGCCTTTCCGAAGAAAAGAAAGTTTTCTGTTTCGTTTGTGGACATCCCGATGCCTACTTTTCAAAATGTCCTCGTTGTAACCCAAAAAAACTTGTAAAGGGGAGGGAGTCTTTCGGTCGCTTTACTCCTACTGATGAACATCTACAGACTGATAGTGTACAATGGAACTTTTGGTTAAAAACTGTACATGAATTTTATAAACAACCTGTCACAATTTCTACAATGTTTTCCCATACAAATAATGATAATCGCCCTTACGTGACTGTTAGCATTTTTCAAACTCAAATAAAATCTCTTTTTGATTCTGGTGCAAACCAAACAATTTTAGGGAAGTTAGGTATCCTCTTAATTAAGGAATATGACCTCCGTTTAATAAGAACTTTCGGTACCAAATCGTTAAAAACCGCTGATGGTCAATACCAAAATGTTTTGGGAACCGTTAAGTTACCCATCACTATTGAAGATGTGACTAGAACTATAGATGCACTTGTTTCCGATAGTATAGAAGCTAGTCTGATTCTTGGTATAGATTTTTGTTACAGTTTCGGTATAAAAACAGATTTTTCTCGAGACAGTTTCTTTGTTTCAGAATCATTCTCTTTACAAAATGTTCAGGGGATTGAAGATTTGGACCCTAAACAGTCAATTATTCTTTCACACACCGTCGAATTATTCAGAGAAATTTCCTGTCCGATTTTGGGCAAAACAAATAAAATAACACATAAAATAGATACTGGCGACGCCCGTCCTATAAAACAGCGATACTTCCCTTTATCACCGGCTATGCAAGTTCATGCTGACAGAGAGATCGATAAAATGTTATCGATGGGAACGATACGTCCTTCTACGTCACCTTGGTCTTCGCCTATGCTGTTAGTAAAAAAGAAAGATGGAAATTATCGCCTTTGTTTCGACGGTAGGAAACTAAATGCCGTTACTAAACAAGACGCGTACCCGCTTCCCTATCTTTCTTCTATTCTGGATAAATTAAGGGATGCCAAATATATTAGTTCTATCGATCTTAAGCAAGCATTCTACCAAATCCCTCTTCACGCTGATTCGTGCGAAAAACGGCATTCACTGTACCTCGACGTGGACTATTTGAATATACTGTCATGCCTTTCGGTATTGTAAATGCACCCGCGACGCAACAACGTCTTATGGACCTGATATTCGGACCTTTAATAGGAGAAAACCTGTTTGTTTACCTTGATGACATAATTTTAGTCTCTTCCACTTTTGATGAGCATATTAACATGCTGAAGGAGATTTATTTTCGATTAAAAAACGCCAACCTAACCATCAATTTCGATAAGTGTGAATTTTGTAAACCCTCTTTAACCTACTTGGGCTATGTTGTTGATAAGGATGGATTACACACGGATCCCAAGAAGATTGAGGCTATTACTGAATATCCCCGTCCAAAAACAGTAACCGAAATAAAGCGATTTCTTGGTATGAGTTCTTGGTTTCGCAGATTTGTTCCCAACTTTTCCACAGTCGTTGCACCCATTTCTAATCTTATCAAAGGAAAATTCAAGAGCCAACCTATTGAATGGAATGAGGAAGCTGAACAAGCATTTGTTAGGATAAAGTCTTTACTGACTTATTCGCCCATTTTTCAAGCCCGGATTTTAGTAAACCTTTTATTCTGCAATGCGACGCTTCTAATTACGGCGTTGGTAGTATTTTGAGTCAAGGAGAAGGTGACGAAGAAAAGATAATTGCTTACGCTTCTCGAACGTTAAGCAAGGCGGAGCGAAATTACTCAGTGACAGAGAGAGAGTGTCTTGCAGTTTTATTCGCCATAGAAAAGTTTCGAGGATACATTGAGGGTACTCACTTCACTGTCTATACAGACCAATACTCTCTGCTATGGTTGAACAACATTAAAGAACCCACGGGGCGATTAGCCAGATGGAGCGTAAAATGTCTCAATATACGTTTGACATCAAACATAGAAAAGGAAAGCATAACCTGGTTCCTGATGCCTTGTCTAGAGCTCCAGTTGAAATTTATTCCTTACAACTAGAAGAGTGCGATCTCGATGCATGGTATAAGAAAACGTTAACGAAAGTAATCGAAGATCCCCATAAATATCCTGACTGGCGAATAGATGAACATAGACTTTATAAGTTGGTGCCTAATAAACATAATATTACGTCGAACTTAATTGAATGGAAGCAAGTTGTGCCTAGTTCACGGAGAAGCGAACTAATCAAAACATTTCATGATGACCCTATATCGGCTCATTTTGGTATTACTGAAACATTCAACAAACTATGTGAGCAATATTACTGGCCAAAGATGAAGATTGATGTTATTAGATATGTAAAACGATGCGAGATATGTGCTGCCAGCAAATCTTCCAATTTTGCTAGACCAGGATTTATGGGAAAAGAGAAAAAGTTAGTTTCCTTTCCAGTGTCTATCTATTGATCTTATGGGTCCTTTTCCACGTTCAGGAAACGGAAACACAATGCTATTAGTGGTTACAGATTGGTTCACTAAATTTACTCTTGTACGAGCTATCCGTCGAGCTACCGCTAAATCTATTATAACGTTTCTTGAGAACGATGTTTTCCTTATTTTTGGAGTCCCACAAATATGTATGATAGATAACGGTCCCCAGTTCATTAGTTCGGAATTTAAGAAGTTTATGAAACAATACGCTGTTCAACAAGTGTGGTATAATGCGTCTTATCACCCCCAAGTCAATTTTGTTGAGCGTGTAAATCGTGTAATAGGAACAGCTATTCGTTCATACGTAAAAGAAAATCACAAATTATGGGATGTGGAGATTTATAAGATAGCTCATGCGATAAGAAATGCAGTACACGATGTTACCGGTTACACCCCTTCTTTCTTGAATTTTGGAAGATCTGTGCCTATCTCTGGTTCGTATTATGGGAAACTAAGTAATTTGAAAGAAGAAGAATTATCTATTGACAATCGCGAGAAGTTAGTAGAAGACGTTAACCAGCTCTCTGATCTGTATTACACAATAAAACAAAAATTGCATGCGGCATATAACAAAAATTCAAGGTCTTATAATCTTCGTAAAAGACCATTAAAATTTAAAAAAGGCGAGGCAGTCTGGAAACGTAATTACACCCTGTCAGACGCCAGTAAGGATTACAACAAAAAATTGGCTCCAAAATACCAGAAGTGTACCGTTAGAGAAGTTACAGGAAATCTAACTTATCGGTTATTTAACAAAGACGGTAAAGATATCGGAGTTTGGCACATAAAAGACCTTAAGCCTTATTACACAGACGAAAATCCGATTAATTAGTTTAAGATAATATTATAGGTTAATTTAAGTTAGATTAGTATAGGATTTCGAGTAGGATCATCGGATAAAATTTTTTAGATTGGAAGACGTGTGCAGATCCTAGTATGTACACACTAAACAAAATGCGTTGTAGGATCGAAGATTTATTTTTGCTTAACTTATTTCTGATCGTTAGTTACGCTAGTAACATGATTGACATAATTAGTTGTAGTTCGTGTCGGACGAAGGCTACTGCAATGAATTATTGCACATCACAATTTTCGTAATACCAATTTATTGGGCTAGGTTCCCTCGGTATCTTCCTGTAGACTATTGGATATAGGTGATAATTGTTCACCAGGAGAAAAGACTTCAAGGACATATGAATCGGTTTACGGTTTTAATTACCTTGAATGACTTCCAATTTTCGTGAGGTTCTTTCAAATTCTTTAATATTAAAGTATGAATGAGAAATTAGGTTTAAGATAGATTAAGGTTATTTAGGATTTTTTTGGTCTAATTTTGTCTGCTCAATAGGTTGCTTTACCTAAACGTAGTAAGTTCAGTAATTTACATGGTCCATACTTCGATTTTCCCATCGTTTGAACAGGTATCCCACCACCGTGGTTTTGTCTTGGTAGGGGGCAGTGTAACGATTTCATTCCACACAATTACATTGTCAATATTTAAATTTTGTACATGCATACGCCAACTTACGATAGAATAGTCATATAAAAAAAAATGACAATAAAGAAGGCACTACAAAAAAATGAGGAGCGTTGTCTAAATAAATATGGAAAAAAGACGATTTTTTTAAAGAAAACGTTGAGTTTACGATTACCAAAGTTTACTTCGCATTATCGCGGATTTGATTATTAAGAGTTTAGTGAACTTTAATTAAGTCATTTTGATTGAAAGGTCTTCTTAACAAGGCGTAAGTTACATATTTTTTTAATTACCCAAAACTAATTACAATCCTTTAGCTTTTGTCCGTACTTCTCGTCTCAGATTTATTTGATACGAAATATTGAATTTCTAAGCTACCAGAATCTTGGGAAACATGATAATAGTCGTGTAAGTTTGTTTGAAAAGCATGCTGGTAGTTAGAGGATTATCATTGGAAAGGTCAACGACGAATTTTACTTAATTAATAACAAAATATATATTAAGAACTGGACAATATACTTGGGAATTTTCATAGTTAATGTCGGATAACACCTGGAAGCGGAACTTTCTACAGATAAGTGTTTCTCCATTTTATTCCGCAAATCAAAATATTTGTTAATTTAATTACAAACAGTATAACTGAGATTTTATGTTTTGTTTGACTTTCAATTTAATTTATAGTTTTTTATCACTGTGCTTAGTTTTGAATTATCATTTTACATACTTTCCACTTTAAAATTACAAGTAATATTTAAGTTCAACTTGTTATTTATAAATTTATAATAAACTAACGATCTGTACCATTTAATATGTCATAGTTAAAAGAAAAGAAAGCCGGTGAAAAATGTGAGATTATACGATCGTATATTCATTTCTTTTGTGCACCTTAATTGTAAAATTACCATAATTATTTAGATAGCATGAGTGTTACAGTAGTTAACACACTTCATTAAATAAATGTAAAGTGATAAAATTTACTGCTTTTCCATTATTATTAAAATTGAGATACACTCCCGATAGGCTTATTGGCACGAACCCAGCATAAGTTACCCGTTTACATCTCATATTATTTATTTATTATTATAACCAACACTGATGGTTATAACTGGTCCCTAGCTAAGTATACAGTATCGATAATTTATGTAATTCTGTTTTGTTAACACCGACAATGTATTCACACATCTAACACATGTTTCTATTTACTTCAGTTACGCAGGGCATCAGCAACATCAGCCACAACCGAGCGACAACAGGACAATCTACACAATAACTACACTAACAACGAAACTACCACAACAACGCTTCTTCTTTTTTGGATAACTACAAATTTCAACACCACGATGTCAACACGCATAACACAAAACCACGTACTGAAAAGGAAGAGGAGCCGTGAGCAGCGCATCACCAACATAACTAAATACATTATTAGTATTTTATTGTATTGTACATTGTATTATAATTCATAAGTATTGTAGCTATACAAATTGTTAAATATATCAAACATTTTTTAATAAACTTTGTTGAACTTGAACTTGTACATACACTCTCTGGGCAGTCAAACCTCCGGTTAACATAGGTCCCTACTAAGCTTAAGAGCTCTTGCGATTTTAATTGCACACTCTAAAGCAATACCAAAAATAACTTAGCGGTTCACAGTCAACGGTCCGGGCATCGTGATCTTCTCCGCTTCGAAGTTAGATCTGTCACTACTTGTATACAGATAATACGCAGAAGCGGTCATCAAGAAGTATACCTATGGCCTAGCAGCAAGTAGGAGCCGCAGGACATACAGCAAGGAAAACAGGGACACAAGGATAACAGAAGGATCCAAGACACCTTTAACACCAGGATCGACGCCGGGCAGCAATAGCAGTTGATAAAAATTATTTTTATTAATTTTAACTTACTGTTTTACTTTAACATTTGTTTTCCACCACTTCTATTGTGTCTCTAATTTCCGTGAGGCTGCACCTCGGCGGAGACCCGGCCTTCGGTTAAAACAATTCTCTATCTTTTCTTATTTCATTTTCCTTAATTTTACTAGCACTCGTGATTGTGAAGCATAATCGCCACCGTGCAACACTAACAGTTGTATCTTCAACTCCCCACGCCGCCCGTCTACCTACACCAACACATATGCACACACCCTTGTCTCGCCACCACCACCCTCAAGAACCCGCTCCCGTTCACGCTCACACGCCTACTCGATATCCACCACATCTACACACTCTTCCATATTTACACGCCCCACATGCTCCACAAAACCTGCACAAAAACCAGCACACACACAAACCGCCCCTGTTATCCACATCCGCCCAGCCACCTTTACCTGACTCGATTCCTACACCCGCTTCCCCCAATCCTAATCCTACCTGCTCCCAATCCTCGAGATGTTGCATCCGGAATATCCCCTAGTCGATCATTACGCAGAAATCTCTATTTAACTCCTTAAAATCCCATATGAACATAATACTCAATTATAACCACACCTGTCCCCTAGAGGATTTCTCTCCCTTGCCGGGGGTACACAGCTTAGACTGCGACACCATTTCGCGAACCTATCATTACTCTCTCCCAAATCTCCAGTCCACGTCCTTCCAACTACCACCCTAGACCTCCCTCCTTTTCCTGCGTGATTCGTCACGTAGATAAGGACATCCTAACCGAAGAGATCCGGGGTGGGAACGATCTGTCACACGTGAGTAAGGTCGTTCGCATCACCTCCAAGGCCACCAACAGACCCACATCTCTGGTCCGCATCATCACTCCGTCCAAGGTTACCCTGGAATACCCCTCGCCCGCGATGTCGTCATGTTCGGGCGACACTACAGTTGCAACCCCTCCCTTATCGCACAACCTCTCCCAAGTATTGCTCTACCTGCACGCAGGTGGGGATAACCGCTGAGGAATGTTCCACCCGCTCCATCCGTTGCCCCAACTGTGGTGAAAGTCACAGATATCCTCTTCCTGCAAATCTTCCGGTAACCCTAGGTGTAACAACTGCGGGGAAGTACACCCTTCCTACTCCTTTAAGTGCCGGAAGCGACGGGAAGCTCCCAGTTCCTCGTCGAAGATGGCAACCCTTGAACCCATCCTGTCTTCTGAAGTGTCCAACTCGGAAGACATCGCACACCTCAAACCCATACCCGACACCGAGCCCCTTTCCATTAAAAACTTTCTCCAAGTCCTTACACACACTCTTCTCGGTATGTTTCGCGACCGGTGTTCTAGGCTCGCTATCCCGACCTTACTTCCAACGTAGTACCGGCGCATGCGTATCCAGCACGCGGACGGCGGTCTCTGTAATCCAAGTACCCAATGCTTAAATCCCTTCAAAATGGATATCCTAACATGGACAGTTAATGTCAAGGGCGTTCGTCTAAAACGCTCCCTACTTAAAACTTTTACACGAACACTGTATATACATTCTCTCCATTACAGAAATAAAACTCACAAACGATATACACTTAACTTTAACACATATCAGATTATAAAGCTTCCCGTCCATTCCCTTTCGACTTCCTGAGCACCTACAGCATCTCGAATGCGTTGCTGTGACGGTGCACCTTTTCACACCAACCGTTTTCCTTTCCGACTGCAACACGCCCGGACACAACACACTATCCAATGATCTCTTAATTTACGCCTCTAGCCTCCCTAATGCTGTCATTTCAGGTGATTCCAATGCCCGTCACACCCAATTCGGTGACTCCAGAAGCAATGGTAACGGTATTAAGCTATCATCAGCTCTGTTATAGTTGCCGCTTTGCGAAACCCTACCACATCCTACATATTTCAAACATCTAGGTGCCTCAATAATAGATCACATCCTTATTTCCGAATCCATAGCACACTGGCACCACGATCACTTCAGATCGTTTACTACTACTGGTCAAAACTTCATTCTGCCCAGCCGCCCAGCTCTTCCTCAATATACAGTCATTAAAGGTTTTTCTAAAGGAGGCTGGAATGTGTTCTCCGAATACATCTCAAACGACCTTCTAACACCCAATCTTCTAACGACCCAAGATCTCGAGAGAGCCATTAGAGACCTAACTTCCGTAATCACGGAAGCGGTCATTATCTCAGTCCCATAGAAACATATCGACATTTCTCGCAAACCACTCCCACGACATATCGTGAACAGGATCAAAGAGGAAAGACGAATCTATCGTCAATTCTTGCGATCTAGGATTTGGCTCTCAAAACCGAATACAATCGCTTCAACGCCTTAATCATGCGAGAAGCAAACAAACACTCAGAAAGACTCCAGGACCAAAGCCACCTCCCAGTTAGACTACACAAACGGGAAACTCTTTTGAAAACAGTTTGATAGGCTGACCAGAAGGAAAGTAACTCCTAAATTCCACGTAAACAACCCACAGGGCAAGCTAATCTCCGATGAAGGGAAATCCGACTTCTTCGTTCTTCACCTCCAATCCGTTTTCCGATTCCCAGAAAGAGAGTCGCCTTAGAGTTCCTCACCCTTAACCTTCCCGAAATCCAACTAGATAACGAGAATCCTTTCTATGCCCCCATTACTCCCAACCAGCTCAATGCTTATTTTGAACAAGAACGAAATTAAGCCCCAGGTCATGATAGCCTAAATCGTAAAATTCTCCGACGCCGCACGGCCCAGCCCTCCGATTACTCTCTGACCTTTATAACAAATGCCTAACCCTATCCCACTTTCCGTCGGACTGGAAATCGACCTCCACCGTCATGATACCCAAACCCCACTCCCACCTAACCACACCCTCTCTCCTGAGTTGCCTCGGAAGATACTTTGAGAAAATTTTAGCTAGGCAACTCAGGGACCATGTCGAATTCAACGAACTCCTTTCCAACAGCCAATTCGGCTTCCGTCGCAACCGAACGTGTCAGGATCCCTTGTTGAAGCTGCTTGCAGATACCACCAGAGCATTCAATCCCAAGAAATGCAATGTCATTGCGTTTCTGGACATTAAGCAAGCATTTGACGGAGTCTGGCATGCCGGTCTCCAACACAAGATCCGCAACCTCAACATACCCGACCCCTTTTGTAAACTCCGACTCTCGTACATCACTAATCGGTCGGTAAGACACACCTTCTCAAATCCTTTTCAACCTACAGCCTTTACACTCAATCCCCCAAAAGCCAAGCAATCCTAACTACGTCGAAGATAAATTCCCAAAGCTAGCCGACAGTAGTGCTTCCCTCTCTCTAAGTCAAGAAGGACTTCCACTCTAACGCGAAGTCGCCTACTTATGAATCCTCTTTCACAAAAACCCTTAATTGGCTCCCCTATGTACAAAGAACACTTAACCGGATAAGAAACCGAGCAAACCTACTGGGAGCCCTCTGGGGTAGAATCAGTAGTTGCCACCCCGAAATACTATAACAGACCTACAAAACATACATACGCCCTGTTATGGATTTCCGGGCACTCATATACACTAACTTAAACCCTAATTACCTCTCCTCTATCGCTTCCTGTGAACGCCGAATACTCAGACGCATACACAGTTTACCTTGGTGGTACACTAACGACCCCATAATAGCACAATACAGCATGAAAACGTACCACCCATCACACATAATACGGACATTACAAGGAAACTTTGCACAGAAAAGAATTTTCGGCGACACAACCCCAACCAGAGAGATTATTACCACTCTCACACGCAGCACGCTACACTCAGCAAAACAACACGCACTCTTAATTAATTAACATAAATATTCAACTAAATACTAAATTCTTTTTTTTCAACACCAAAAATAACCACAACTCATCATTGTAAACTATCCAATTACACAAAACAGCGCAATATCTACATTATAAGAATGACCAGGGCCGAAGGGAGAAATGACTCCTGAACAGTCTACGAACAAGATACACATAAGCTAAAATAAGTAACTACTAACCATAAGCATGAGCATACTAACAAAGAAAAATTCAGAATCTCTCATTCCGTCCGCATTTTCAGTCCGAGCGCAGTCCCGCGCTAGTCAGAATTGGTCTCCTTTGAAGGCACTGTTCCAGTTCATCCGTTCATTCTCATTCCGCCTGAACTAATTTCAGTGTACCAGGGTTTACTGCTGCTTGAATGTGTGGTTACCTGTATGTAAGTTAATTATACAACATTACACTTACGTCAGTAAACGACGCGACGTCGGGGCAATATACTCCATTGAATAGAAAGATATTCGCCTAAATTATACCAATCCCCGAAGTACCAATCAAACAGCGCAACGGGTACAAGTCCAGAATCTTTTAATTGATATTCTATACACACACCGTACACAAACTTGCACAAACGCTTCTACACCAGGCAAAACAGTTAAAAACCGCCGTGCTGGAAGCCGACAGATTGAAAGCAACAAGACGCCCGCAATTAAACCAATTCCGCTCCCGTTTCGTAAATTATGAAGACAGTACGTAAAACAGTGAGTATTACATTTTAATCTCACATAACGTAGTTAACCAGTTTAAAATAAGTATCGTTTGAAGCTTACTTCTAATAAGAAGTCCTGAAACCGTTTTCCTACCCACTCACTTATCGTGAGATATCTATATAATACGCATATCCTAATTAAACACCTTGTTAAATGCCGACACATGTAACACGTTTCGTTATCCTGTCAGCGTGTTTATTTAACAGTTTTGAATACCGAAAGGTCCCAAAGATTTAAAGGTCCTACGCCGTTCCCAGACTAGGAGAAAACTTTAGCTCCTATCGGCGATCCTGAACCCGTATCCGATCCTGATCGCGATAACCCAGAAATGAAGGGGATAACCCATCTTTAAACTAAATGTTCTTGAAGGTACCTTACAACCGGCTCCATGTAGCTATTATTGTCGCTACCGAAACCAGAAGCGCATGAGCAACTCAGCGGCTAACGCCTTACGCGTTCCCCACACCAAGAATATACAATACGAAAGTATTCATGTTTAATTTCAAAAAGTTTAATCACTTGTAAATACCACCAATCCTGTTGAACTAAAATTTCCGAAAGTTACTAAAAGTAATTGGTTAAAATATGAATCCACCGTAATTAATATGCTGTCATCATATAGATAGTTAAGAAAACCCCTGCAAAAATTATTTAGTTTGTTTCAATTTTACTTTCGTAAATATTAGATCGCAAAAGCTGCATTTATGAAATGTAACTCGTGTTCTTTTGAAAAGAGCAAAGCAGAAATAGTCCCTTTAAAAGTATTGATTTTCTGCAGGTATATTACCCTTGTTATCTTATCGGCATATGCACCAGCCAACTATTATTAACACAGTTATAATAACTGTATAAAATATTTGCTCCTATTTGCTACCCGTTTGATCCGGCCTTTATAATTTTAATATTATTTTAAAATAAATAAAAATTTTCCCTTTACACTATACTATAAATTAGGATGACCTCTTTTTGAGTATATAAAACCTCGCTAACCACATTTGCACAGAAAACGTAAGGAGAGGAGCTGTCTGATGATCCCCGCTCCAACTAATAGTTAAGATTGCTGGAAACTCTCCTCCGACAAAGCGCGGTTATGCAGAGGACCATCGAAAAGCTAGTTACTACATCCGGAAACGGAGGTCCAAATGGTGCAGAGGGTTCCGGCCTATCTGGGGACAAAGCATCATTATCGGATTTTTGTGAAGGTCAGTCACTTGGTGTTAGAAATAGTAATTCTGTACGCTTTATTACCTCTACTCCGCGTAAGTGAACAGAGATGGTAATACACTCCCCGACTATGAACAATGTTCTCAAAACGCTGTTAGCTTTTCAGGTACTGAATGTAACAATATTTTGTTGGCGCTATCTAATAAAACTAGGTCCCCATTCAAGCTGTAACCATTGGGTGCACCCCGTTGTTTTCTTCCGTAAATTGAGCAGTTTGCGGAATCGTACCATTTGTCGGGTGAGGATTACTTTAGAGCGGCAATAACGTGTCTAGAAGCCGGTGTTCAAAGTTGGGCGTTGATAAATGAGGCTGATTGGCGAGATTACGGTTCATGTGAGAGAAGCGTATTTTTGGTCACCCGAGAAACAGGTCATTGAACGCAGTAAACTCTATAACAGGCGTTATCATCCCTAAGGAGGGTTGTCTCTAGCCGAATATTTTCTGAAACAAATTATGACTATCGCCTTTTTGGTCCTCCCATCTCTGAGGGAGTTATTTTGCACGAAATAATACGTCAGTATACCATTGCCACCCAGTCGTTATAGGGAGTCTGCTCAGATCGGAGCTTGAACCGAGCTCTTTACTTTTTGGAACGATTATCGGCTATAGAAGCAAAGAAACCGGGAAATGACGTTCCGCGAGTTCAGGCTGTAAATGTTGCTAGGGAGTTACCGGCGTTGTTACCTCCTTTTAGAATACCTCCGCCATTTTGTATCCCTAATTCGACCCCTCCTCGCACTTTGGGAGCCGTGGGGGAAACTAGTTTTTTTTCGCGAGCTAGGTATGTGATTTTAGGGCCCGAATTACGCCAGCTTGTATTCAATGACGATGATGATCTTTTGGTTGTATCTGAATCGGTTTGTGACCATATACAATATCTTAGGAAACCTTTTGTTCGGTTTAAGGAGGCCAATATGACCATAAATATTATAAAAAACCGATTTTTTTATTGCCCGAGGTAAAATTTTTGGCACATTATAACTACTAGGGACGTTAAATCTGTTCACGAGAAATTATCTTCAATACAATAGTTCCCTAGGTCATGTAATTCGAGTCAGTTTTTCATCCATCCGACACCCCGCATCTAAGCTTGTGGAGCAGGTTACGAGAGAACAAAGCAGGTTGTTTAGAGTCTACTGTCGAAATGCGCATGCTAGTTGGGCAACACGTTAAGGATATAGAATGTCTAGTTAATATCGTTCCCCATTTGAGCACGGGTTACCTCTTCTTGTGATATTATAAATGTTCCGCGTTCGAGGAATCGTTTTGCCACTTACCTGGAAAAAATGTTGTCCATCTCCGTCAATGAATCGCCGGCGGTGATTTGGAAAAAAAGTTCGTCAGAATTTGGACGGAAGTGCAAAAGCGCGAGTACGAGGTTTCAAATACCAAGGTGACAGACTGGGTATGGTTTTACTCAAGGAAAGTAAGATTGCGGACGCCTCCAGGAAACAAATATCAAAGTTTCTCCCCCTATATTTCGGCCCCTTTCGTATTATAGCTAAACCCTACCCGAACGTGTATCGTTTGTTGGATGAATAGATGGATTCTATCAAGGGGAATTATAACATTATTAACCTGAAGTTTTACCATAGGCCCTAATCCTAGGAATATCTACGGCTGTGTCCTAGGCACCTTGCGTGGACCACAAATGAGTAGAAGCCTATTTATATGTACCCATTTCTGTTTTGTTCTTACTTTTCTGTTTGGTATGTTGTAGCTTGAGACCTAAATGTAGCACTTGTTACGGACGAATGCATATTTTTAAAATTAAGATGTTCAATAATTAATGTGAAATAGTTCCAACGTAAATTAATGTTTCTCGTTTTTTTATTACTTTTGAAAAATGGGGGTTGATTGCGGGAGTAAATGTAGTTAGTTTGAAATGGGAGGAAAGGTTTAGTTACAGTTACAGTGCCGATCGAGCCAGATCGATAGGATTAATTAAATATCTTCATTGTAAACAGTTCGTCCTTAAAATAATTCTTGCGTGTACATTTTTCTTTTGAATTAGGCAACGCTAATTTGTCTTTTCTTTCGGGTGTTAGTTTTAATGTGTTTTTCAAATATTAATCCATGAATAACAGTCACCCTTTTGATGTTAACGCTTTGTGTCTGTGATCAATTAAAGGAATATATATATATATATATATATATATATATATATATATATATATATATATATTCAAGTGTAAGTAAGTATTTTATATAAATTAACGCTGGCAGCAAATAATTCGACAAGCCTACATAACGTATTAAAAGTCAGACATTGCCTTGCAAAGGTATCTCATTGGCACACGGGCTCGTTAAGCGGAAATCTGCTAAAATAAAAGACAGTACAGGGCTCCATCACTCTGGTATTTGGGTGAATTAGCATTGTTGTTTGTTGTTTATATTTATATTTGTGTAGAGGTGGGTCGTGGACGAACGGGTACAGGATACCACTTGGTTATTAATTGTAAGAAGCAATTGCTAAGTGGGTACATACTACCGGGTCCAGATGACCATTAAACACCTCGAATTTTATTTTTATTATTTTTATTGTTGTATAGATAAATGTGTAACCTGAGAAAGGGGCGCATTCAAACTTATAAATCGGTCACGATGTTATGATTTATTTACAACTTACCTTTGTAAGGCTTTGTTTAATGAGTTTTTTGTGTCAGTTTGTTAAGTAAAATTGTTTGCCTGCGAAGTAATTTCTCTTTATATGTATTGTAATTTTACGTATGTATTTTGTGCTTTAGTAATCACTAAACAAATGTGTACGTGTGAATTCCTTGTCAATTTTACTGTTATTGTATTTTATATGTACCGTAATTTTCCTTATCGTTTTATGTGCTTATTTACTTAAAGACCGGCATGATTGGTTTTAAAAGGCCGCATGTTTGGTATTACTATTTTTATTCTGATTATTTAGGACACAATTGTGGGTGTGACTACACGAGTTTTTTTATTGTGTTTATGTGTAACTAAACTGCTTTTTATTTATTTTTTTCTTAATATTATAATTTTGTACGCACTTTAACCTGATTTAATGGTGTTTTGTTCATACAATTATTTATTTATGAATAAAGTAGATTAGTGGTGGTTATTTCCCAGAATAGTACATTAACGGGCTGAACCACCATTGCGCAAAGCTCGTTAATTTTAATTTGAGTAGTTTGATTTTTTTTACCTGCCCCACATGATACAACACTTAACGTCGTCCAGCCTATCTAATTCAAGTAGCACAATGTACCTACCACTAGATGGCCAATTCGTTTGATCAGATTTGAGGTTTGCGGGTAATTAAATACCAGACTTGTAAATAAATTCTAATCTTTTAATTATTGCCAGGAAAGTCAAAGTAAGACTGCAATTAATTTGGGTAATAGTAACATTGTCAGTAAATTCAAGATAAATCACTTAGAGATTGTTTTGTTCTTAGATTTGCATTATTGCGGATCTGTTCAAATTTCACTTTTCAAGATGGGGTACCTGGGGAAGCTACAGTAAGATAGATGGATTGATTGTCGTTAGAGTTAGATTTAACATTAAAGTCTCCACATAAAAGAACAACATTCTTGTTAATATCGAGTTTAGAAAATAAAATAATAAGAATGTCAATAAACGAATTAAAATTATCAACAGGGGACGACCCATACACAGAGAGAACAATTACATTGCATTTATTAATTATAATACCAGATATTTCGCAGTCAATTTCTCTCGACAATTCCAAGGCAAAAATAAAAACCATCATTGAAAAATACCAAGTTACAAGAAAAATTGTAGGCTTCGTAGATTATGGTGATGAAAACTATTTCAATCAATAAGCGGTCAATATTTACTAAAAGTTAATAAATGTACAATTAAAAATGTAATTAAAAGATTAGTGATAAGCAGTTAATTATACTTAGGTATTTTCCTACTTTACTTTATTTAAATTAACCTGAGGTAAGAAGAAACAGATAAGGTACCTTAAATTTGTTAGGCGCGACATCTATTAAAAAACAGTTGTCAGTGCTGTTGTACCCTCAAAATTATGAGTGTCTTTGAATAAGCTTTTGTATACATGGATATGGTATTTAAACGAACTACAAACGAGGTACGTATAAGGTTTTTATGTCTGTGGGCTATGGGCTTGTGAACAAACAGCCTACAAGAAAATAATCGCTCCATCTATGGTTCCCGCCACTACGTTTCGTTCATTGACGTTTATCAAGGATCGATAACTTTTATATTTCTACCCAATAATCTGCACCCTTTCAATATAACGTCCAACCTAAGCGTGGCTTTCTACGTACCATCCAAATTCATCATTACTCCATTCTTTACCACAATTATTTGATATAATTCGGGAATTTTAAGTACATCTTAATTCTTAAAACAAAGACTACAAAACTACTTTAAAGTTTAAATTACAGTATTCTTATTTCAACATTCAATCCTAAAGTTTCTTTCGTTAAACGCTATACTGGAATTTAAAGTAAATTTAATTAATTACTTCATCAGAAATGCTGCACTTTTTATTAATGCATTAAAATGGGAACCTAAAGTTTTAAAATGATTCAATCTTCGTATTAAATTATGTACTTATTATTTATTTTTGTTATAAGTTTAAAAGTTTCAATAGCAATTACAGTTACCGTCCCCAGTAAATGCCAATAGTTTTAACAATTAATTAAGATATGAAAATAAATTTATAATGTACGATATATGAAAGCGCATATCTGAGCCTGCTATTAATATAAGAGTTTGGTAAACATATTTAACATCCACTATGGAATTAAATTTTACTTTAGTAACGAATGGGGCTTTAAGAAGAAAATAAATAAATAAATAAATATTATTAAACTGTCCTGAAGAAGACAATTCAGAACACCTAACGGACGAAGACTAACGATGAAAAATGTCGTAATCAAAGAACAAATTAAGCAAAATTTTATCCAGTTATGATGTGAGTGTCAATTTACATTTTAAATTGATAAAAGCATTACCAAATTATCATTCCAGTTGAAGATATAGTCAAATCTAACAAAAGAAACAATTTTTAGTTATTAATAATTGTAATTGTGATTTTACACAGAAAACAGTATACATTTATTACGACTCTAATAACTACATGTGTTAAATTTATGTAATGCTATGGTAACTTAATGTATTTAATGGTAAAGCATTTACTTTAAGGTCTAGTGAAAAAAACCTAGGCATACCAAAAGTTAAAATTAAGACGTGCGATTCTGTATTTTTTTATTATAATACACCAAAGCCTATTTAATTAATGATTTTATTTTTGACCATTGAAGTTATTTGGACGTATATACATTTCAATAGCTTCGCGGTGCAAACGAACACGATAATGAGTTTGTCTTGACAATGTCTTTGTATTATCAAATTGAATGTCATAATTTAAATTATTTAAAGCATGCTCAGCTAACGAAGACTTCTTAGGTTAACCCAATCTACAGAACCTCATCTTCTTTATATTTAGTGTCAAAGCTACGTTTTGTTGTCCGAATGTATGCTTTTCTACAAGAATCAGACAACTTTTACACTCCGAAAGGTGATAATAGGGTTGAAACATATTAAGGTGATATTGAATGTTGTTTAGTTATTTTTCTGCGGATTTAAAAACAGACCTTGTGCCATGATAAATCAGATTTTATCAATTCTATCTGTAACATTAGTTATACAAGGGTCAAAAGCTGTACCAACGTTAAGCGATAGTTTTTTTTTTTGTGATTTTCACCTTAATTAATTCTAAGAGATTTTACCTCCACTGAGGACGATAACTGTAACTGTTATTGAAATGTGTAGAATTATATCAATATAAAAATACACCATTTAAACTCAAAAGATTAGTTTCAATTATGTGTAATAATGGTGACAGTTTACATTTTCGTATATCACTGATATGTTTAAGGGAATACTCATTAGCACGTGGATATTTTCATAAATGCATACATTTAGCCTTCAAAGATTCAAGATCACACATCCGTTTAGCTCGATCCTCTAAATATTTAATTACACCAATTTCATTGAATTTATTATTAGACTGAAATAGCAAGTTGCAAGAACTGTTCATTGTGTCACCATCTTCAATTTTGAAACTATCTACTTTCTTAATTAGATCAGCACTTTCTTAACGGGGTGTTTTGCCTATATTATCTTGTAACAAAAATGTAAGATGTTTTGCAAGAACCAACTGCATTAACAATAGGCCTTAAAGGTACATTAGGTTTATAGATTTTTGGTGGACCATATAGTAATGGTGAAAGATAGTCATAGTTCTTTTTTATTTCTTTAATACTAGAGGATAATTGTTCTCTAGTTTCCAAACTTTTTTTTAGAATTGTTGGCTGTTCACTTATTAACATAATAGTGCATTACCTTGATCTGATTGTAATATTATGTTTTCATCGCGTTTAAAATCTAATAAAGCACGTCGTTGCCGTAAGGATAAATTACCCTTTCCAGGTTTTGTTTTACGTAATATTTTAACGGTTTCATATCAACTTGATTAGTTGCATAAATAAACAAAGATTTAATAAAATTATGTCTTCAAACGGTATTACTCTTGGTGTTACCGGAACATTTCCATCTTGAGAAAGTGCTTCAATAACACTATCTGAAAAAAAAAACTATGGTAATTAAGGTATCAAGGGTGTTACGGGTATAATAATGCCCCGAGGTCAATATTGTACTTCCCGAACGCCTCTGGCCCGAGGAAAATACGTTAACCGAGGGCATTATCCCTGTAACATCCGTGTAGCCTTCTATATTTAATGTCCTTTCAGTGTGTTACTCAATTAAAAAAAGATATTGAATTTTATTTTTGACATTCATGGTCATGTGTACTTTTAAGTAATAACCAAAGTGGGTTTGACTTTTACTTTAGCAAAAAATATAGCACAACTTCAAAAAATATGCCAGCACTGTTTCAAATGGAAACAGTACTTTCTCAAGCCACACAAAATTGTAATTTTTATAGTACTAAATAGATAAATAGTTGGAATGATGGATGTATAATTACTAGATCTATGGTTAGAATACTTGTTTTTTGACGTTTTGTTATTTGATACTTTTATTTGATGTTAATATAAGTTTCACCAAACAAGCTTTGTTTCCACAGTAATTTCACAATGCCCTAGGGCTTTATATCGCTTTAATGTGTTTAAATATAGGTGCATTATTGGAAAACAACACACTATAATGACCTTAAATTAATTTTCAACGCTAATATCAATTATTGAAAACAATAAATGTCTGTAAATCTTATCGAAATGTTTAATTTAATACTCAAAATATTTTAATATATTAGTAAGTCACTGTCATTCATATTATTGTACAAGGTGTCCCGGGAAGGTTTTTATCACGCTCTTCCACATAGAGTACACCTCAATAAAAGTCGATTTAACTAAACTTACCTTAGTCCAAAAGTTGATAATAACCGAGCTACAGGGTGTCAAAGTTGAACAAATAAATCACATTTTCTTTAATATCTTTCGACTAATTCGAGCTACTTTCACAAAATTTGGTATAATCTTTAAAATAAGAAGTATTATTTGTTGGTCCTATCATTTTACCGTAAAGATTAACCGATGAAATTTACTTGCAACAACTTCAAGATACGCTGCAATGTTTACTGCAGGATTTACCTTTACAAGTTCAGAGAGATACGTGGTTCATGCACGATGAGGCTCCATCACATTTTTCATTACCTATTCGAAAGTACTTAAATGAACAGTACCGAAACAAATGGATAGGTAGAGGTAATCATGCTCCTGTGAATTGACCACCACATTCTTCCGACTTAAATCTGTTGGATTTTTTTATGGGGATATATTAAGTAGTTTACATGACTCCAGTAGAAAATGAAAACCAACTGTGGCAGCGTATTCAGGATGCAGCAAATAATCTTCGAAATGAAGAAATTATACAAAGGGTTAATTTTAATTTTCTGCATGCGTGAAAACGGCGGGCATTTTGAACAATTTTTATGACCTATTTTAATATTAGCATTTAATTTTTATGTTAAAATTGCTTTTGTCTTACTTTTTTATCCATAAAAAGGAAAAATATTTTACATTTGCCAAATTCTGCAAAAAAAAATGCAATACCATGTAATAGATTTCGACTCACTTCGACAATTTACATGCGTCATGAGTTTCAGATGCGTTTTTCTGGGAAAGGGTTGCTTCTAGCGACTTCAATAAAGTATATCTTTCTTAACTGGAAAAGGTAGGGAGAAATATTTATCACCCCAAAATGACATACAGCGTGGCACAAAAAATTTGTAGTGATTTTAAAGTCTCCGAATCGTCGCTTGTGATGCCATCTAGGAGATACAACGAAATAGTTCACAAATTTGAATTTTTCATCCCAAGAAACCCTTATATACCAAATTTCGTGAAATTACCTCGAATCAGTCGAATGGTATTATTTGTTCAACTTTGGCACCCTGTAGCTCGGTTATTATCAGCTTTTTGACTAGGGTGAGCTTAGTTAAATCGACTTATTTTGAGGGTGTACTATGTGGAAGAGCGTTCTAAAGACCTTTCCGGGAACACCTTTTATTTAATAAAGTATTTCGGGCCTGCCCGTTATAATGTAAAGATTTCAAAAACATCTGTACTCGTTATTAAATAATCAACTCATTTATGTTAAAGTTTGAAGTATGAAATACAAATACACGAGTACACACTCAAAAGATAAGTATTTAAATGGCAAGTGGAAGTATTCATTTTCCAAGATTGCATCTTTTCAGTGATGTATAACAAGCTATCTTTAAATTTAACCATTTTGACGCCACTAATCATTTCAATAACAAATTAAGTAGGCAAGAAAAGAAATGCACGTATAGATTATTTATTAATCCTGGGTAATATGACATATGGAAAATTTCGGTGATGCATTTCATATACTTTTACCAAAGAGTATATAATAGGGGAAGAGAATTAATGTACATGAACACAAGCGTGGGAGTAGAAGTTAGCCCGTTACTTTAGTGCGCTACTGTAAACCCTCTGTCAGAGGAGTAACAAAGTAACTTAGCGTAGAATATAACCGTTTTTAGATATCTACCTCCTTCCCGTGCATGTCAAACACTGTTGTCAGATATAGAGCAAACATTACTATGCTAGAAACGATGATTGACAGAATCTGTAAAATAAAGAATTAAACGAGTTTTTTTTTGTTCCATCAGTTATATCTATGTGGAATATTATTTATTAACAAATAAATATCATACGTGATTTTTGCGTACGTCGTATTTAATTTAGATTATATGAAAGAAAAGTAAATTGTAATCTAATTTATCGAATTGTTTAGGAGACTGAAATGAAATCATATCTTTCTGAATTTGTTGAGAACGTTTAAAATTCAACACAATATACTACTTTGTACTTGTCATGGTGTTATCTACTATTGTTACGAAAATGTAATATTTTCAATTTCGACCGAGTCTAAGAATTTCAAAGTACTTACAAATAGGATTACGTCCAAAAGAATATAATTGCTTTTATTGTAAACCTCTGTAATAAAAGACGGATTTACAGATAACAATGCATCGACGTCGAACATGGAATAAGTAATACAAGTGTAACCACAACAGCGCGATATCTAACGCATTAAGTCCCTTTGATGTGCCAAAAGAAACGGCTACTCGAGTTATAGTTTAACACTTTACTTTGTAGCAACATCTGCATTAGAGCACGTTAAGCACAACGTTAACGAAAGTGTTGCTCTAGCATAACTCAAGAGTTTTTATAAGAAATATTGGAAATGCAAAACACTTTTATAGAAATTGTCTTCTACTGCGGTTCCAGAGCGTGAGCATTATTGAAATTATTAATTTTGTTATTTCCTGTTATTGTTGAAGCGGCCATTGTTTGTATTGTTAATATTGTTGTTTAATTAGTGAATTTTGTTACTATTGTATCTATAATAATTATTACATTCATTATGGCGCCATCGAGAGCCCATTGTGTTTATTTTGATCGTAGTCGAAGTGGTGCGCGTCATCCGGATCTCAGTTTTTTTCCGATTCCTCTGGACGAACATCAACGTGATAAATCGATAACCAATTGTGGAAACTTCAATCTGACGTGTTTAAGCATGGGACAGCTACGCGCAGAAACTACTTGTAGTGTACATTTTATCGAAAGGGATTTTACAAACTTACGGAAAAACTCATTAGTGCACG
>JARFJB010000010.1:97500-217500 GCA_036346205.1 Vesta saturnalis | reverse complement strand
AGAAAGGCAAAGATGAAATAATGATATTGACCCATAGACAACAAAGTTTACGCCCTACGAGTTTATCTATAAGGTTGACTCTTTTCCCCTGTTACATGCTCTTTGCTTTTGCGTTATTGAAAAGTATTACCGTAATCTTGTATCTTGTATCGTAAAGAAATAAAGTTTTGCAAAATGATACATCCTCTGGTATTTTTTTAGCAAGATCCTCGTAATGTATCACATTTTTGTTGAATGTGAAAAACGTCAGTACATATCACTTTTTGTGCACATTATGTTATTAAGTGGACAAATTAGATTAATAGATTTACAAACACATTACTTTAGTTATCTAGTGTTCCAGTGGATGACCTGCATCACTTTGGCATATGTCATAAATTTGAGTTATTACATTAAACTTGTTCAGTTTCAATCCCAATTTTCATTTTGAAATAATTTTATGTAAAAATAGGTATCATTTTGTTCTATTCAATGTATAAATAAATACAGCTGTTGTGTTATTTAGTAAGTTTACATATGATACTAAGTACAATTTTCTGTTTTCTTTTTGGTATGTTAATTATTTAACAAAAAAATAAGTGGCGCTTTGTACATACATAACTGACTTATAGCTGTGGATATTATGTCTGGATTACTTTACGATCTGGTGATAAAGAAAAGAGTTCTCAATTTACAATAAGTACCCTGATTTATGTCGATGAGCGATGAGATAAGCTGTGACGAAAATTTACCTTTTTGTATATTGATATTACTTTATCCTAATATTTTAAATTCTTGTTTAAATGTAACAAATTTAAGGTGTATCCTTCAATCGAACAGTTTTATTTGCTTTTGGAAAATTTTGTGTTATAAGTTTCCTTTCAGGTGAACATTTATATATATATATATATATATATATATATATATATATATATATATATATATATATATATATATATTATAAATTGAGATCCAACGTGGATTCAATAATATTTCGCTAGTTGCACCGGTGACGTAACGTTGGTTTACAAACTGACGTTTTCTTTTCAAAATTGTTGACAGGTACAAGCCTTTACTTATCTAGATTTCACTTGGTCGCTTGATCAGTAGTTTAATCAAAATAAATCAAAACAACAAAACATTTCTTCTCAAAAAAACCAACCAAAATAATAATGAGAAAGTGAAATATAAACAATTTATAATGAGTGCTCAAACTGCGTCCCATTAACCTCCAAACATTTAACAACAAATAACAGATAATTTACTAAATTCAAAACTACAAGAGTTGTTGATTTTGAAAATGTTTCTTAGTTACACGTAACGAATTACGACTTGAATTTTACGTTTTGAATTTGAATTAAGAAGTAGTAATACGTTACTGTATGGCAAGCCGTTTTACTTTTTATGAGACATTGGCATGATATTCACATTTAATTGGCATTTTTGGGGAAGTATTTTAGATAAGGAAAATTTGCCAATTATCCTTAACCAAAACTACGTTTATTTTAATTTAAAAATTAAATCTAAAGTGACATGTTAAAATTGAAATTAAAACACAACAGTAGAAGACAGGCACCCTCCCCTCCACTTTTTTTGTTTGTGGTGCCATCTAGCAGGGGTATGGACTAATGAGTATTTACTGTAATAAATGTGGCGCTACCTAGTGGTATATTTCAGGGTTAATAAGGGGTTTGTTTGTGGTGCCATCTAGCAGGAGTATGGATTAATGAGTATTTTTTGTAATAAAAGTGGCGCTACCTAGTGGTATATTTCAGGGTTAATCAGGGATTTGTTTGTGGTGCCATCTAGCAGGGGTATGGGCTAATTTGTATTTCCTGTAATAAAGGTAACACTACCTATCTGCATATCTCAGGGTTAATCAGGGGTTTGTTGCTGAGTCATCTACCGGTGTAAGGAGCAGCGAGCGTTTTTCTGTAATAGAGGTAAATTGGTATATTTCTTAGCTAATTAGGATTTGTTTGTAGTTTATGACTTATAAATGTTTTCTATAAGCTTTACTAATCAATTGCTTTTGTAAGACCTGAAGAACATTCATAAAGGTGTTTTTAAGATAGGGTTTAAAAATTATTTTTGGATGTGACACAGTATACGTTGTACAACACTACCTTAACTTATCATATCCTAATCTAAAATAATATTTCAAAATTATGATCATGATGACGACGAATCACGGTTCAAGAAGAAGAAGAAAACCGATAAAGCATGTTATTAAATAATAATGATGTATTGTTGTTTATAATAATAGTAATAATAATATATTTTCAAACGTTAAGCTTTCCTTCAATTTTGTTAATAAACTTGTTTTTTTCCTAACGGTGCTCCACCGTCTTGATTCATGTTTGCAAGTTTACAAGTTTTTTCGCTTTAGCGTGTTTTCGTTTTGCGTGTTTTTTGTGTTGGCGTGTTTTCGTATTTGCGTTTTTCGTTTTTGCATATATTCGCATTTGTATGTCTTTGGCGTATTTTTTGTGTTAGCGTGTTTTCGTGGTAGCGTTTCACAAGGTCACTTTCTTAAGGTAAACCTGTTTCTCAAGCTAAACCTGTTTCTCAAGGTATACAACAACTTTCTCAAGGTAAACCTGTTTCTCAAGGTAAACAACTTTATCAAGGTAAACAACTTTCTCAAGGCAAACCTGTTTCTCAATGTAAACAACTTTATCAAGGTCAAATAGTGGTCCTCCACGTGGGCGATTAAAAAGTGAAAGTGGGCGGGGCTTGTGACGTAAAAAAAGTGGAGGGGAGGGTGCCTGTCTTCTACTCACAACGGTCATATAAATATGCGTGCACTTTCCTATTTTTTAGTTAACGAGAACTACATTGTTTTAAATACACATCCTAATGACATGTCGAAAGATAGGTAAATGTAATTCTCCTTGTTACTACAAGTAGTTAGTTTTAATTTCAAATAATGTATGCTTGACTCAAAAAGGGAGCAATTTTTTTTAACTTATAAACAGCTGCGTTTAGGGATAGTGTCCTGTTAACAAACGTAGATTTTTGAATTCTGAACATTATGGCATTAAAAAATTATAGTATTCCATCTGAAATAAGCAAATTATAGACGTTTGAAGTCATGAAACTTCAAAAGCATATCTTGGGGGTTGTGAAAGACTGTCTTAGGATTCAATTAAATCACAGCGTAGATTATTACTGCCTCTTGGAACCCTTTCAATTCGAAAATTCGTAGCGGTGAGGAAGGGTGCAGCACTGATTTCCGTGGGGGTCTACAGTTATAAAACTTTAAAAATTTTTCGAAATAACTCCGAATAGGTAAATTTTAGATATATGGCAATTTAAATAAAGCGGCCTTAAAATTAAACGAGGAATCCGAAAATGACAAAAAATTGGGGAGTTTCATTTAAATTAACGAAGTTGGTAACTACTTCCTGTATAACCGGACGTGGCACAAATACATAAATAAAAGGTGATAAAACTTGACCCCAATAGTTTTTTTTGTTTTTTAGGAACGATTAAAGTGAAGTGACTTTACTCTGATAGTAGTATCTGTACATTTTATTGTAAAGTGGTGGTTTACGATAAAGTACCGGTTTAGTTCAAATAGAAAGTTTTTCAACAAACGAACATGGTATATTTAGTATGTGTATGAAATGTTACAAAATTAAGGTCATCGTCATCGTCATCATCATCATCATTTATTACTCAACAGATTTTCATCCAATTAAAAAGTAATGAAAAAGTTAAAAACAATTTGTACAATTTGTGTGTATACAATTTGTTAGTAATGTGTATAACAAACATTAAAATGGTTGCACAAAAAGATAATTTGATCGTTAACAAGTTAAATAATAATAATAACAATACATAAATAATTAAATTGTAAGCTATTCCGTATTCAATGTTTTTAACATACTTTTGAATGCATTAAGTGTGGTGCAAAATAGATCAGCGTTCGAGCAGAGTTTATTGTAGTATTTAACAGACTAGCAGTATGGATGCCTAAAAAATCCAATAGAAAATAAATGTGGCCGTGGAATCTGAGTATTGGGCCTTGTCACAGCTCATAATCCGAACATTTCAGCTCGTGAAATAGAAACCGAAGTTGATGTGTCCAAGTCTAACTGCTTTTCGAGTTTTAAAACAGCACAGGTATAACCCCTATAATAATTGTTGGTTAAACACTACAACGAAATGAAATTCTCGGATACGGATCAATTTTAACATAGTGGTTCCACAACTGCGTCAAATTTGGTTTGCACAATGTATGATATTAATATACAAAAGGATTTTTGAATAAAATTGTAATATAAATGAATACAGCTTGAATGATCTAAAGCTCTAAATATTTTCGAACTTTTAGTTTAGACTGTTTCTTATCGGTTTCAGGTATTTGCTAAGAAACATTATAACAAGTAATATGAATTCGTTTGACATGGTTAATTATCACATTAACAATATGCAAACCAATTTTATAGTATTCTAGTTCAAAACCTCTTCTAAGCAAAGCATACAAGAAACGTTCTTTTAAATTAAGAATTCACTCCTAATAAATGAAATAACTTTAGTCTGAAAGGCAACAAATAAAAGCTAAAACTATAAAGTTAATGTAATTCGTAAATTAAAAATCTTAGTCTGAATAACATTCTTAGGCCGAGAATCAGAACAAGATAGAATTCATTCTGTTTACCAAATGTGTTATAAATTTTAACGTTAGAAGGCAGAAAAATTCTTACGATTCTTTTATACTTCCAATAAAATCGAAATTATTGGCCATGGCGGTTTGTTTTACGAAAATTCAGTTTCCGTATAGCTTTTTTAATGATTAGTTTTGCAATGAATATGGGTAAATGCCTATAAAAAACCTCTAAAGTGTAGTTTTGTGACCACGGGTCAAAGCAAGGGTTGGATTGGTATGAGTTAATGTGGTGAATGACCGACTTATATTTTATGAGTGTAAGAATGTGTACATTTTTGTTGTTTGCTACGACGACATATACACATACAATCTTGTGCATCAACCGGAAGTGAAACATGGTTATAGAATAACATGTTGCTTAACATGCTGTGCGTGCTGCATTTAGGAGCATCGTTCGTCAGTGCGTGCTAAAGTTTTCCCAAAGGTTTTCCTACCTACCCTTTGTCCTTGTTAAAACCGCACCTACTGACCTGTAGCATTCTAAATTATTATTATCATTATTATTATTATTATTATCATTATTAAAAATAATATTAGCATTCTTCCTGGCGGCAATTATTTTTGTGGCCCTGTTACACTGAAAACAATTAAAGCTAGAAATAGAACATTAATTACAACTCTGTCAATAAATTTCAGATTGTATACTTTCAAATTGATCCGACAATACCAAAATTAATTTTGTTTAATAAAAATTAACCAAAAGTAAAACAATTTACACTTAAACGGTTATTAAATTACAAAGAGCCCTTTACGAAAACTCTAGCATGTCTGAAAAAAAAATTGAAAATAGTTACAAATGTGATTATTAGGCGAGTGCGATTATTCTTAGTGCGAATATTTGTGGGAAATCAATTGTAACGGACATTCTGTTTAGAAAATTACTTTGAAAGGTTAAAAACTTAGCGATTAATAAAGGAAAAAAATGCATTCAGATCAAACGGAAATTAAATTCATTTATCTTTACACATAATTCAGTTTGTACTTATTGAAGTAATTGAAATTTGAAATTTTTTGCGTATAGATTTTTAATATTCCACATATAACAATATATAACAGCCTAATTTGTTAAGTTAGTCTACTTATTTTAATGCACTAAGCGGCACTGCGTAGTCTACAATGCTTATTTTATTAGTGCCCCTGCAGAATAAGTTCCGCTATTGTAAGAGTCCAATTGAGACCCTATTAAGAAAAATGCATACAAGATAAAATGAAAAAAATACTATTATGGTAATAATAATATTTATTCATGTTATTGTACAAAGCACTTACATTTGTCAATTAGGAAATACATTTAAATAATAATAATTTAAATCACAAACACTCTGCATTATAATAACTAACAGCAACAAAACAACGAATTAAAAAACGTATATGGTTTGACTAGAAAATATCGTCCCTGAGAAATTCCTTAATTTATTTTTTACAGCACTATTTAGTTTTTTTACAATAGTTTAATTCCATTTGGGAGGCGGTTAAATAAAATTTGAGACCATTTTGCGATTTAACAAATTTGCAATAATCAATTCTAATATCATTCATTATATATCATAGACCTCGTGCGGTGTATATACAGGGTGTCCACAAGCCCTTTTCACAAAAAAAAACTGCAAATTCTAGAGCTGATTTTATGTCGATTTAACGTAAATTACCTTAATACAAAAATACTTCCTAAGGGAGCTGGAGCTCTTGGAAGATGGCGCCCTAACATCGGTTTAATTCAAATACCTTCAAAATAGTTTCCCTTTAAATGATGGCAGGAATATGATTTTCTAGTTGTAATCATAAGCATCTTTGGGCGGGGCATTGGACATTGTTATTCATAAGTTTTTTGTTTTTCAAAATTTCGTATTTTTAACATACAATTTAAAAAATTTCGATTTTTTCATAAAAGAATGATACTCTTGTCTGAAGTCGCTACGACGCGCCGTTTTCGAAATAAGGCGATTTGAACTTTTCACGTGTTAATCATACTTTTATAAAATTTACTAGCGAAATAATTTTTTTTGTATTAAAAACGATTATTTTTTACACGAGCTTATTTCTTACTTTCTAAAGCAAAATTAATTTATGACATGAGAACAGTTTGACGTTAACGCAATTGTTATTTTGTTTATTTTCCATAGCCATCTTTCATAATTGTAAATGAATTCGTTAGTTAATTTTATAAAAGTATGATTAACACATGAAAAGTTCAAATCGATTTATTTCGAAAACAGTGCGTCGTAGCGACTTCAGACAAGAGTATCATTCTTTTATGAAAAAATCGAAATTTTTAAATTTTATGTTAAAATTGCGAAATTTTGAAAAACAAAAACTTATGAATAACAATGTCCAATGCCCCGCCCAAACGAGCCGCTTATCAGTATATATATATATATATATATATATATATATATATATATATATATATATATATATATATATATATATATATATATATATATATATCTAAATAATGATCCAATAGCATTAAAAGTAGATAAAAGGCAAATAACCGTAATACTTAATAAAGAGGAATACGTAAATAAAGCCATGGAACATTTAAGTGACATAAATACATATAAGATTGTACAAAAAGAGCCAACTAAAGAAATTATAAGTATTGTCAACATATTAATTGAAAATTGGTTCAATCAAGGAAAATTATCGGACAATGAATTTAATAATTTAAAATGTAGATATCCTAATGTTCCACAAATATATAGTCCGTCTAGAAAGTATCCGGAATTTTATATTTCTTTTTTGTAACATTCTAAGACACATGTAATGAATCAAGTAGGTTGTCCCGAAAATAGACTGTGGCCAAAATTGCATGACAACATCATGTGTCAAATATTGTTGGTTGTCAACAGTAGAAAAAAGAAAAGAGGTAGAATATTTGTATAGAAAAGGTTTTCGAAATGTTAAAAAATTAGTGCAATTGACTGACCTAGGAAAAAGTGCAGTTTATGAAACAATCAAGAGGATAAATATGGCACAGGTATGGGGCATAAACCAATTTAGGGAAGACCGCGTAAGATTGGTGGAAACAATTTAAATGCTTTAGTGGCATTAGGACGACAAAATCCTCGCCTAAGGTTTCGAAAATTGGCTAACAGATTTGCAAATCAACGAAAAATAGGAGTGTGTCCGGAAACCGTTCGCATGTCACTGAAAAGATAAGGCTATATATGAAGGAAACCAAAAAAAGTCCCTGTAATGACACCTCTACAAAGACAACGAAGAATAGATTTTTGTCAATGTTTTCAAGAAGATAATTTTGGTAATGTTTTTATATCTGACGAAAGTTGCTTCCAGCTTGGTTCAAATCATCTAAAAATTATATGAAAAGGAAATGTGACCGTTCAAATTTCCAAATTTCCCACTAAAATAATGGTTTGGGGAGCAATATCTCAGCGTGGTGCTAGATCTCTCTGTATAGTTGATGGCACTGTTAATAGTGCCAAATATTGTGACCTTCTAAATGGTTTTCTTCTTGAAACGGCTCATGATTTATATCCAGAGGGGTGGCGTTTTCAGCAGAATAATGCAAGATGCCATACTTCTGCCTATACTCAAGCTTGGATGCAAGAACATCAATTGACAGCAATTCCGTGGCCAGTAGTTTCACCAGATCTTAGTCTCATTGAAAACATATGGGAACTAATGAAGATTAAAGTTGAACGAACAGCGCCACGAAATAAAGAAGATTTGATTCATTCAATTTTACAGGACTGGATCACCATCACCGGACATTATGACGGGTGTACCTCGACGTTTAGTTAAGTGTTTAGACTTAAATGGAAGTTGTATAAGTAAATGAGAGGAAATATTTGCTGTAATTTTATAATTCAAGTATTAAAAATATATACCGAATAATTACAATTGAGCTTTCTTTTTTCCGGATACTTTCTAGACGGACCATATTTTTACCTAACGTTGATGAAGAAAATCGACCATTTCGACCAATCATATCTTCAATAAATTCACCTACATATAATTTATCTAAATTTTTGGCAAATATGTTACAAAATATTTTGGAATATTCTATAATAAATTCGATTGAATTTAAAGAAAAAATGAAGAAAATAAATTAATTACATCTTCAGTCCTATACCTATCTTCAATCGTTTACGAAATAATTGCTACATTCGACACTTTCTGTAAAATCTAAACCTTAAGAGATCAAGAAAAACGGTTTGCATATTCCTATTTTAGTTTTTCATAAGCTATATATTGACAAATACAAAAACATCTAATCTTCTAAAAATGAATTTATTGAAAAATTGTTAAAAAAATACAATAGGTGATATTCACCTTTGCTACATTAGAATTGAAAGCCTTGGAAACGCGTCATACTGAACAGACGTAAAAGTAAAATTAGGTATGGTCAATCCCATCTGCCCTTTGAGGAAAAGGGAGGCTGCAAAGATAGGTTTACATCGAGACAACCCAAAACAGCAAGAACTAGTGGAAATTGCTTGAACACATTACTCACATTTATTGAAAATCCTCACAGTTCTCTGTAGAAGTCAGTAGCAGCTACTGATATAAGTCAGTGTCAAGAATTCTGGAGAAAAATTAACTTCACTCCTATAAGATTAATCTTGTTCAAGAGCTGCCAGACGTTGATTTCCGTAGAAGAAACGAATTTTGTGAGACCACGGTGGCTAAGTGGGACGAAAATAATGATTTCTTCAATAACAATGTTCCCATTTTTGCTAAATGGGAATATGAATCGTCATAATTAAAGGTACTGGTCAGATCAAAATCCGCATTGGTTGAGAACCGCATAAATGTTGCTGCAGGGTTGTATAGAACTCGCACTCTAGGGCCATTTTTCATAGAAGGGAATTTGACGGCTTCAAAATTTTATCGTTTTTGAAATTCAACGTTTGTCTGGCCCAAACTATCAAAGTACATGGTTTCATCAGGATGAAGCTCCTCCCCACCATGCTCGTATAGTGCGGGAATATTTGAATACAATTTTTCCTAACAGATGCATAGGCAGAAGGCTTACTATAGAGCGGCCACCGAGGTCTCCCGACCTCTCGCCATTAGATTACCTTTTTCTGGGGACATCTAAAAAATAAAGTATACGCTACAAAGCCCGAGAACCTCGACGATTTAAGACAACGCATTCAAATTGAGTCTCATCTTATTACCGAAGATGGTTCACAAGGTTATCGAAAAATTTTACTACCACCTAGCCTTTTGCCAAGAAGTGCAAGGAAAACATTTTGAACATTTAATTTAGTACATTACTATGTACTCATAGTTTCAATAAATTCCTTGTTAGAAGATTAGATGTTTCTGTATTTCCAAATCGGTAGCTTATGAAAAACTGTGCAAACCATTTTTCTTGATCTCTTAAGGTTTAAACTTTACAGCCTGTGAAATTGCCGAATTGGTCTGTTAATTATTTCGTAAATGGTTGAAAATAGGTATAAGACTTCATACATAAGATGTATTTAGACGTATTCCGGGCATTATAAAATTGAATAATATACATGATATTCCGTTTGAAGGATCCAAGTTGCTTTTGATTTTTAGTAGAAGCGGCAACACTGAAAATTTTTGTTGAATAGAGCATGGTTGCTAATGTAAACTCTCCAATTGGGACACACTATATATATATATATATATATATATATATATATATATATATATATATATATATATATATGTGTGTGTGTGTGTGTGTGTGTGTGTGTGTGTGTAGGGTATTTATCAACGCTTTTAAGAATTTCAAAGGGCACTACTTAACTTGAAATGACTTCTAAATTAGTTATCATTTACTAGAAATGTAATTATTACGTTTGTTTTACTAATAATTAGCATTATTGCTAAGGTTACACTCCTGTGAAAATGAGTTTTCAGAATAGTTATCAAAAATCTGGTAACGGCATTATTAAGCAGCAATATAATTTAGTATATCATAACAATTTCAATGGTCACCGGTATCACAAACGCGATAAAATCTCAAAATTTTTGAATGTGCATTATTACGCCAGCGCAGTAAGGACGCCATTCTCCTCATAATATAGCGTTTCATAAAATTCAAGCGTTACAATACAATATATACAAATATATATATATATATATATATATATATATATATATATATATATATATATATATATATATATATATATGATTTCCGCTGAAATAGGCGATATATACCGTACGCATGGTATTACGCAATCTGCGCACAGGATCAGGAAGCGCACACATAAAATATAAAATCTTGAATTCGATTTAAGTGATCTCTTGGTATCATCAGCATTATTCCCCTGAATCGTTGGTTAACGCTATCACGACCTTGATCCTCTTGATCGTACGTATTGTTTTCGGAGTGCTTGTCGTTCCAATCGTGCTCGATTTTCCGTCTTGTGATTTTCATTGTTTATGTTATCTTGGTAAAAGATATGTAGATTTGATATTATTATCATTTAAAGATAACTTGTGGTAACTCGCCTAAGGTGCCATCATCGTCAGCGTTGCCGATTTAGTCATTGACATTTGTTGCTGAATAGTATTCTCGGCAACAACTGCAGCATCTGTTCTGATAAGTGAAGCACCTAATAGTAGAACGGGATACCTTCCCCATTTAAAATTTAGTGAGGCCAAATCACACACTTGGTGCAAAATTGCTGGACGTGTTTTAATAAACCATTTCTTAAAACGGTGATATTGCGTGAATTATTGCATGGACGTTTGTAAAAAGATTTCATTCTTTACATTCTTATTTGTCCCACTTGTTCTGCCTTTTTCTGCTATATATAGATGCTCTGATTTCTTGAACGACTAACCCGATCCATTTCTTTGCTGGTGACAATATTCTTAATTGTAGTTGATCTCAACCTACTCTTAATGCTAATCCACCTTCCATCTCAAATCAAGACATTAAAGGTGAAATATCAATTTCAATTAGATATTAGATATTCAACTTATCCTCGAATGGGAAGGTAATAATCTAGTTAAATTTAATGCTAATAGAACTCGGTGTTGTCTTGTGTCGGTCAAAAAGATCGTTCATTTCCTGTTGTAAGTATAAATGGTTTAAATCTTAAGTTTTCCGACTCTCTTACTATGTTAGGAATGACTGTATCATCAAATCTGTCATAGGTTGACCATCTTCTGTCAGCAACTAAAGTAACTGCTCGAAATATAGGGTTTTTGTCCAGATCTAAGCAGTATTTGACCTTTCGGCAACTATTTCTGCCGTGTAGGGCCAAAATTTGGCTTCATCTGGAACATAATTCTCACCTCTGGGTTGGTGCTCAAGTATACGCTCTCGATGTAGTTGATCGTATTCAAAAAGAGCGATTAGGATTATAAATATCCCTTTAACTTCTGACATACAGTCCCTTGCGTATAGAAGAACAGTTTCAGTTTTTTTTTGCATTATTGGTACTGCAATGTCTATTGTGCTGTTGAATTACGTTCTTTGATACCATCTCGGGCCACCTTTGCCAGGAATACTCGGTTCGCTCATTCAAATCATCAATATGCAATACAAATCTCCAATTGTTGTACCAAACGGGCGCAGTCCACATTCATCTACACGAGACAATGGAATGATCTCCCTAGTTCCTGTTTTCCTCTCAATCTGATTTGAAAAAAATTTAAGGTAGCCGTTCATAGGCATCTCTTGGCAATTCAACATTATCCTAGGTATTCCTGTGTGCTTTAGGTAGGTCAAACTTAGCCTGTTCAGGTCCACAATTGTTAAGTAACCAACTGAACGCATGACTCATCAACCACTTTCCCTAACCTCGCAAGGTTAAAATAAATTTTACATTATTTCAAGGTTAAAAGAAACACAACTCATGGAAAAATAAAATTTTCGTTAGAAATAGATTGATGACAGATTCTTACAGCACCAATATGCTTTTAAACTTATTAGCTACCGTCATTTTTTTACAGTACATTACATTAGGTAGTGGGATCTTTTAATGCCTAACAGCTATTAAAAGATTAACATCGGCTTTAGTACGTTTGCAAAATTGTTAATAAGACCGGACAGGATCATTTTTTAACGTTTGATATCAAGAGCTAATCAGTGTACAAACATGAAAGCACCTTCTAAAACAGAGAAACTAATCAACTAGCGCCTGCACACACGGAAATAGCTAAACAGGTAAGAAAGCATACCAAATAAACCAAAACATGTAGAAAAATAAGAAGTCAACAAGCACATACATAAACAAGTAGACATCCAAAACCAGCAAACAAGTAAATATTAAAATACGTAAACCACAAACATGCAAATAAACAATCAAGTTTGTAACCACACGTGTAAGACCCGTAAACAGAGAAACACACAAACAAGTAAACATGCAAACACGTAACTCCAAACACAAAATAATCTAGCCAACCAGCTACTCAAATAGATCAAACTTGGACTTGGATCAAGACCAAATTGTATGGCTGTTTGTAGATACTTTACTTGTTTGCTAGTCTGCTTTCTTGGTCTAAGTGTTTTGTGTTCTGAACGTATATTTGGTTGTTACCTATTTATTTGCGTATATGTGTGTTGGTGCATATGTTGGTATAAGTGATTTTGAGTGTGTGGTGTGTTGTTAGGTGTTTGTGTACTCTTTTGCGAGTACTCGCTTAGTTCCTCTCATTCGGACGTTTGGCTTGTTTCTTATTTTTGGGGTATTTGTATGTTGCGTGTGCATTTGATAGATAATTTGCCAGCATCCTAGGAACTTTATTTTTTACAGTGTTTAGGATGTATCTGTTCGTTGGTGTGTTTGTATGGGTTGCGGTATTATGGCTTGGTTTTTACCTTAATTTTATTTTTACATACTTATATGTTATCTAGTTCTCTTGCTTGCGTGTTTCCATATTTTAGAGTTTTAGGTACTTGCTGAGTTTGTTTGAGTATTTGTCGGTTTGAGAACTTTGTGTGTGTGTGTAGTTTGTTGGATAATTTGCATGTTTGTAAAGATATATTATCTTTATCAAAAAAAAATTGCCTACCTTTTAAATTATGTTGCAAGATGTAGTTTTTAGGTTGCGTACTTGTGGTGTTTGTGTATTTCATATTCGTTGTCTAGTTTGCCTGTTTGCTAGTTTATTTACATATGTGCTTATATACTTGCGGTTTACCTAATTTTTGTTTAGTTGTACTTGTTTCTTTCTTAAGATACTCGTGTTGTTTGCGTATTCATGTGTACGGAAGTGTATTCGTTTGCTAGTTCATTTGTTTTAAAGAATTATCAGTTTATTTGCTAAAAGATACCCTTATTACTCCATCCTTATACATATAACAAATAACACTTTTCTTGTTCGTAGACTTGTATTTCCCTTTAAACTAATATGATAATATACAGTGCTCTGTTAATTCTATTCATGTGTTAGAGTATATTGTAAATTGCTATTAGATATTTCTGTATCTGTTATTATTATTATTAGTTACACTTGTATATTATAAGTATTGCACACTTCTTATGTTTGTCAACCTGTAACCATTTTTGAGGGCCTCTCCTGTAATATTATTATTTATAATATTATTATTATAATTAGATTGCAACATGCATTTTTTAGCACAAGCTCATGATACAATTTAAAAATATGTAGATCACTCAACAAAATACACAAGCATGCACCTAAATAATCAAACTAGTAATCAAGTACACGCCCATTTATAAAACATACGAATATACGAACATGTAGCTACTCAACGTAGAAACACAATGACAAAAGCAAGCAACCACCCAAAACTAGCATCATCCCTCTCTCTCTCTCTCTCAATCCTTTGTTAACATGTCAATTCTCTCTTTTTCGGTGGTTAGAAGTCAGTACAGTTTGCCACACCATCTTCTGGGGTAATGTAAGATCTACCTGCACCATCTTGTGGTGTAATTAGAAATTAACTGCTAAGGCAAACTTCACTTTTCGGCTCAAGGGTTTTTTCCAAGATTGTAACAATTTTTCATGACGAAGGTGTAAAACCACAGCATTGTTTCAGATTTCTACAGCAGCTAGCGCCCGCGTTCTTATTAGTCGTGCTTGCCATGTTTTAACTAAGTACATATTTGAGCTTTTGTTTAGCATGTATATATATATATATATATATATATATATATATATATATATATATATATATATATATATATATATATATATATATATATAGTAAATTAATTTTTATGCGTTAAACCAAACGTACCAAAGACTTATTTTTTTCGTATGATACAACCTCAGGTGTGATACACTGGTCATACACGAAAAAGGTTATCACCAAGAGGTTGCTATAAATACAGGTATCGACAGGTGTGTTACGATTATTCATTATAAACATCGGTGCGACCAACTGGAGTGTATCGCTTATTCGTTAAAAAGGAAAATGCTACCTATCGGCGGTCACGCGTATTCGATAACACAAAAGTGTGATCCACCCGTAGTTCACATTCATTCAATAAAGTGTGACCCACTAGTGGGTTAAGTCACTTTGATGTAGTCGTCGGTGCTGAGTGCTGTTGATACTATAAATAAGAAGAAATGTGATTCTAGACTCGCACCATGTGAAAGTTGTTCTAACCTTGAGAAAAACCATAAACCGGAAAGATAGTTTCTTGGAAAGCTTACTTCTAATTGTGTCGAAATATGGCGCTCCTAGCTATATCACAAGATGGTGCAAACTGTATGCTAATTTCTAGAAATACCGCAGGATTGCGCTAGTTGCTGTAAACGGGGCCCTGGCTCTCAAAATTGAACTGCAGATGAGCATTGTTTCTCATCAATGGGGCCTTTAATCGGTCCATCAGTTGTTCAAAGTGAAGCCCTTGTGGAGCCTTAGACAGCGAAACCCCAGCTGCCAGAAATGAACCCCAGGCTCGATCCCGAGCTTGGCATTCCGGAGAAAGGGACCCTAACGAAGCCCTAGTTGTTGTTGGGCTGTGGATCCCCACATGTCAGAAAAATGCACCCTGTCGGAGGTCAAGCTAATGGAAAAGGGTCCTTGACCGAGTCTCTGCTGCTGGAAATCGGTAGGCGAAGTCCCAGTTGTTGGAAATGGAAGCACTGTAGCCACTAGATAAAGTGGGACCAGATGTAGAGAGCGAATCAGAAGCAGGCCGAAGTAATAGCGTATGCGATTTACCCACTCACGGATCAAAAATGGCACTGAAGGGTGATGAAAATTAAAATTAGGGGAAAAACGACCAAACTGTGCTGGGAAATAAAGTGCCTGAAAAATGTTGAGGGACCTAAACCTGAAAATACCAGTGGGTGGAGACTAAAAAGCAAGTGGGGGAAGAAAGTGGTGGAGATAGATTGCACCTTTTAAAATTAGGGAAGACTGTTGCATTAGTCGCAAAAGTACCTGTATCAATTAAAACAGTTTTATTAAATATACACTGTAGAACAGTATGTTTCTTACCACCCAAAACATTTCAACATCCATATGTATTATTGCTTAATTTTCTTTAAACCCATGATCACCTGCTATTTTGGTGTCAGTAGGCTTACTTAAACCTTTAAATCCGTGTACTCCTATTCTGAATTAGTTCATTCAACAGATCATTCTAATTTTTTTCTACAATTGCAAAACACTTCCTTCGTGGTGTACTTCGTCCATACAGCCTGTTTTTCAATGGTCTCACTGAAGGTTTTTATTTTTAAAGATAATTAAATAACGAGTGCTCATGTACACGTATTACTTCCATTATAAATGCTCGGAGCGCTGCTATGCTCTGTTTCATTAGAATTTCTTTGAATACTCAATAACCCTGTTCCTGTAAAATCAAGCACTCCTAATTACCCTCACCACTTGTACCTTCAAATTACACAACCCTTATTTATTTTTCTCTTCCTACGCTTTGCTGTTGCTTAAACGTAGCTCAGAACGTTTCAACAAACCTAATGCAATAACATTTCTCCTTTTTTAGGTAATACCTTATGGCCATTTCACGCCTATTCCATCAAGAACACTTACCTTGCCTACGACTCCGGTACGTAGTTCAAAACCTTTGTTTCCTATCTCTAAGTAATCTTAACTCCACTTGAACATTGTTTGGTTGTATACAAAAATTCTCATCATTTTGCATAATCATAAAATCTTAATAAATACGCAACGAATTTCAATAAAGCTCTATGCAAATATCTCAAAAACGACTATCGTTAGGGGCAAAAATATTGACTTTTTTTAAAGATAGTTCAATTTTATATGTTGTCTTAATTAAGGTCTTTATAGAATAGAAAAGAAATCCTTCAGAGTTACTTTGTACAAGCTCTAAATTAAGACATTAGGTAAGTGAATGTCTGGAAAACTGTTAACTTTGAAGCATATACTATTGAAACATTTTTCGGGATAATTCAATTTTAGATTTGTTTTATTTATGAAAGTACTTCGTAGGAAACTAAATAAGCTTTAAAATTAAAATTAATTAAATGATCTAGGGTACGCAAAGCCCACAAATGAAAAAAAATTATATTGTACACGTATATATTTGTACGATTAAGCTAATTAGCTGTATATTAGTAAGAAAAAAATTAGTTTGGTTTTGGAGGTTGGATTGAAAACCCTAGTAAAAACTTTACATACTCTAGTAGATCCTGCTTTTCTGTATTTAAAAAATAACCGGGCATTATAGATTTTTAATATGGAAAGGTATTTTCATTCCTTCACTTTGCATATACGTGTGTTTGTAAATATAGAAATAAACGTAAATTTTCAAGAAATGAAACAGATAGATTATGAAATTTTATTAAATAAGATTTCGGCTTATAAATTAATATACATTTTTGTGTGGTGACTGTGATATAGAGATAGCAGAAAAGGCTTACCAATATAAAGTTGTAAATTCCAGTAAACACTTTAGTAATACCATCTGGACTATTGTTAACATAATGAATACAGTAAAAACATGACTTAGATATTTGTCTAAAAATTAATAATTGTACCGTACTGGTAAGTTATTGAATGAATATTTTCTTATGGGCTTCTCATTTTATCTCCGGCTGTTTACCAAGTAAATAATTCATTTAGAATCCAAAATTATGTGGAGTGAATAATAGCAAACAAAATACACCCACGTACCATACAAAATTAAAAAATTAAAGACTAAAAAAAATTAAAAATCACCCAACGCATTTCAATAGCTAACTACAATCATTAGACGTGAATATTAACTTTTTAATTTTGTGTGGTACGTGGGCGTATTTTATCTGTCTCAGGTTCTGACACAGATTCGTTGTTCAAATGAAGTGAATAATACTTATATATCGCTATATCTCCTTAATTTAAATAATTACAGACTAGTTTATGTACCGCAAAGTATCGCACTAACCTTAAAATGTCTAATATGCACCAAATTAGTTTGATTTTTCGAAAACAATAGTTTGTCTAAAATAGAATCTGTGAAACTGTATATGATTTGTTGCGTTCATATCTGTATTGTAGGCCTATATACCATAAAATTAATCTATAGTTCTACTGCGTTTTCTTCTATTGTTGAAGTACGATGTGGAGTCCGTCAGGAATAAAGCATGGCTCGTTGTTATTTTTAATTTATATTAATGACTTGCCTGTTGCTCAAGGTAATGTTACTTATATGCTAATGACACTTGAAGAAACAAAGTTTAAATTAATACTTTCATTAGTATCTATCCTAAGACATGTTAACAAAATAAAGCTAAGTTTGTTAAAAACACATAGTGTTGTGTTTAATAATGTTAGTAATAAGGTATTTGCAAATGTATCTTTATAAGGTGCAATCTTTATATGCTAATTGTCCTTTAGTAGTAATTACACAGTTTACTGAAACATTATTCTAATAGATTCTAGAAACGTCTTTCCTTTAATATCATATATAGTTATAATATATTTTGTGTATTTTATTTGAATAAAAATAAGTAAAATGAATAGTTGTAGTTTTGTAACTTCAACAAATCTAATTAGTAATCAAAAATCCAATTTCTATTATATGTCAAGACAAATTACTAAAATTCCTTAACATTTTCATCCACTACATAGAATAGGAATCTTAATTAGTCAATTATAAGATTATCCACTGAAGCCAATAACAAAATTACATCTAAAGCACTAAAAAGATATTGTGTTCCATATATACAAAATTTTATTCATCTTCCGTGGTAAAAAGCTACTAATTTTAATCTCAAAACACAACTTTGTTTTTACTGAAATGTAGCATTTATATACTAAATTAACATAATATTCTTCAACACTGTTTCTAATTCATTAACTATAACGCTTAGTTAAGTAAGCCCTATGCAACTACTAAAAAAATTTCGGTCATCTTACAGGAAGAAAATTTATCTTATGTTATTTCAACCGATTTAATCAAATACTCATGTCCAATTTGACTTCAAACGCCTTACAATTGACCGAAAAGAAACCTGAAAATGGAGAATAACGTCATGTGAACACAATCTAAACTTAGCTTTAAAATCATCTCAAGCTGAGATTTTACACTTCCCAGATCGTGGATCGTAAGATATAGTTGTAGGTATATAAAACTCGGGACTTGCTGTATAAACCGCGTATAAATCACTTTGAATGTAATCAAATGTGTTAAGCACTTCTTTCAAACACAATTTCAAAATATTGTCAATTATAATTGAATTATTTGTTCCTCCCTCGTATAAATATGGAAAATAGTCGTCAAATCTATTAACTTTTAAACTGACTTGTAAAAGTATAATTGTCAATGTAGTATATTTAAAAGCAGAAACGAGTTCCCACTAAATAATACGTCTATCTTTAAATACGAATTTCGTCTTCGTCCATTACGCATAAAACCTTGATTAATTTTTCCCTATTTTAAAATAAAACAGGCGCAACGACCTGTGTTTAAATTGGATTTATATTCCCTAGAACTATCGTTCTTTGAAACCTCTATCATTAATATATTAAAACGTTCGCAACTATAATTTGTCTTGATTTAAGTCGAAACCCATATTTTTATACAAAAGTGCGTAAATAGTAACTAATAATATGATCAGCAGTAACAGAGTATAGGATTGGATTGTGTATTCAATCCTAAATCTTATAATGCCTTGTCTAAGAGGAACCTGGTAACAAGCCAACATTCACAAATATAGCCAAAAGTAACAAAATAATTATTACACTGAACGTTTGTGACCCTTCATGTAATTTCACAGATAAAAGAAAGCCAAAGAAAATCTAATCTAACACTATTGATTTGTAAAATCTTAATTTGTTTTTTAGATTTAACCTCAAAACAAAATTGTTGGAGAAGGTCCACTACAATCGGAATAGAATAATGGATTGAATGATTAATTCTATTAAGACAAGTTTTTAATATTAATTATACACTGACTTCCGCAATGAAGTACACTCACAAAAAAGAATAAAATTATCTTAATTGTATTTATCCCTACTTACTTATTCTAGTGTTACACTAAAAACACAGGAAAAAAGGTGGTGATTATAAGTCATTGTCCTTACGGTCATCAAAACACAATAGTAGCAATTCTCTCGTTTTAGTATATTCAATATTTCACTATCTAACAACATAGAAAATTGGTCTCACTTATAAATCTCTTACTCCTTTTTAAACGAAGTATTCCATTGAACTCCATTAATTAATGGGATTATATACACGTGTTTACTCTTTGTGATCAGATTCTTAATTGTCTATACACTTAATTGGTTTAATGTCGTTAACAAACACACATGTATTTACATCAACATTAACAGTATTTAATCAGTTTTAATTTTTAAGCTAGTATGTCCAAAATCTATCCGTGGTTATACTGATAGATAGACACGCAGACGCAGACGCAGACGCAGACGCAGACGCATACTCAGACGCAGGCGCAGACGCAGACGCAGACGCAGACGCAGGCGCAGACGCAGACGCAGACGCAGACGCAGACGCAGACGCCAGACGCCAGACGCAGACGCAGACGCAGACGCAGACGCAGACGCAGACGCAGACGCAGACGCAGACGCAGACGCAGACGCAGACGCAGACGCAGACGCAGACGCAGACGCAGACGCAGACGCAGACGCAGACGCAGACGCAGACGCAGACGCAGACGCAGACGCAGACGCAGACGCAGACGCAGACGCAGACGCAGACGCAGACGCAGACGCAGACGCAGACGCAGACGCAGACGCAGGCGCAGGCGCAGGCACAGACACAGACACAGATACAGACACAGACCCACATACACACATGCGCGCGTGGTCGCAGTGACACTCATTCGCACCCATACTCACACTCACAGTATGCTTACTCTCACACTCACCCACATTTCATAAACATATGACTGGTAGGTTCATCGTTCAAGTACACGGGGGAGGCCTCTGGCACGGGCTCCGACATAAGAAAGCACACGTTTACGGATGTGGGTACGGATACGGACACCAATACGGACACGGAAACCGCATATGAATACGGAACGGACACTCATGCCGGTATGGGCAAATGCACAGGAAAATTTATAGATAATCTTAAAAAATGCAGTATAGGCAGTAGCACAACGTTTTGCACAATTTAATGGTGCCGTATAATACGATACAACTTTTATAGCTGCTAAATTTTTGAATAAACCAAGTTAACCTGCTATAAGTTTTATACGCTTTAGGTCAATAACATACTCACATTTAATTTTGGCTAAATAAGTGGGGATTGAATACAGTTCCTTTAGTTCATTCAAAATTGTGCTCTGAAATTTTACTTCGAATAATAAATGCCATACCGAAGCATGCCAAAACTAATTAAGATTAAATTTCATTAAACGATTCATTGCTAATACACGTTAGTTCACTTTCGAATTCTCTCACTGATCATAATTGACGACTTCAATGCATTAACCAGTTAAGTCAGCTAATGCACAACCTTGAAGAGAGGAGAAAAAGGCAATGACTTTACATTTTTATCATTTTTGAATCCTTTATCATTTGAAAATCATCTTGTTAACAGTATTTTTTGGAAATATCAATTCTTCAAAAGATATCTATGCGAATACTCTTCTGAAGGTGCCAGAGTAGGAAGAGTTAAAAGCAAACGGCCTACTATTGTTGAATTAACAACAGTAATTAGAAGCGTGAGGTCCAGAAAAATGGTTTTAATTTAAAAGATAATCCTCAGAAACTCTTCGTAGGAAATTATTTAGCTAATGTACAACTTAACCAACGAAACTGTTTCTCAACTGTAAAAAAAACAGCTTTAGGAGGGTGGTGTAACTTCAAAGTTCAACGTTTTAAGCTTAATAATTGATTGTAAATCATACCCAGTAGCTGAACTATCTGAAAATTTAGTTCCTGTTAACGAACTTATGTGCAATTGTTTGTCGATCCACCTTCAAAAACATTTGTAATATTAGGCAAGAAAGAAAAATTAAATATAACAAATGTTGTTATTTGTGTATACATCGGTATTTACATTTATTTTGTATGAGAATGATAGGTTATCACAAAAATATGTTTTTTTTTACTAACAGTATTCCTGAACAGGCTAAGATTTGCCTAACATGCTAAAGCACTCTTGGGAGTGGGTTAGACATGTTGTTAGGCTGCCGAGAAATGTTTATGAACGGTTACCTTAAATTTGCTTAAATCAAAGTTTGGAGGAAAACAAGAACTGGGTAGTGCATTCCACAATTTGATGACCGTGTGGAAAAATGTATATTGCGCCCGTTTAGTCCGATAAGATGGAATTTTGAGTGCGTAATTATGGTGTGAATGTGCAAGCCGAGTGTTCCTACCAAAGATGGCCTGCGAAGGTATTAAGGAGTGTATTTAGGAGGCATACTTGCCATTGTAATAGCGATAGAACAACGAAAGACCAAAATTGTTCTTCTATGCTCAGGAGACTGGGGGTAAAAATTTAGAGACGGGTCATTTATAAGTCTTATAGCTCTTTTTTGTATGCGGTTTACCTTATCTAAAGCGTATTGGGGGCACTGACCCAAAGGTGGGAATTGTATTCCAGATGAGGTCCAATTTGAGCCTTATACAGTAAAAGGAGCTGTTGCGATGTGAAGTACTGTTTAGATCTGTATAGAAGGCCCAGTTTACGGACAGCTGTTTTTCTGGTGGACAAAAGGTGGTCAACCCATAAAAGGTTCGATGATATGGACATCCCTAACATAGAAATAGAGTTTGAATGCTTGAGACCTAGGTCATTCATATTTACACCCGAAAATGATCGGTCTTTCTTGGCGGACACAAGACAACACTGGGTTTTGTCGGCGTTGAACGCGAGTAGAGTATCCTTTCCCCATTCTAAGATACGTTCTTAGTCGCTGTTGATTGAGGCTGCCATTTTCACTTTAAAGTTCTGACTAGACCTATTATTGTGGGAAAATTGAGAAGAGCTACAATTTAGAGTGCTGTGGTCTGCAAATCAATGGATCCGGTTGGTTGTTGAGGAAATATGGTCATTTATGTATAGCAGCAAAAATGTGGGAACTATCACAGATCCTTGGGGTACGCCCGCGTCAGTAGTAGTTTTCTTCGCAAAAAAGTCATTGATGACGTATTGGTCCTTTACCTAGAAAGCTGGAGGTCCAATTGATGAGCGTATCGGATAAACCGAACGAGGTGAGCTTGGTAAGTAGGCACTTCTGCCAAACCTAGTTAAATACCTTTGAAGTATCTAAAGCTACTACGACAGTTTCACCGGACCTTCCAAATGTGTTATTCCCAAGTTGGGTGACATATGAAGATCACCCGTTGAACGACTCTGCCTGCACCCATAGTGGTGGTCTTTGAGGAGCTTAATGGAGTCGAGGAACGAAAGTAGTCGGTGGTTGATGGCTTTTTCCATGACTTTCGATAGAATGTAAGTGATAGCTATTATTCGATAGTTTGAGGGATCGGTTTTATCGCCCTTTTTAGGAATAGGTTGGACATTTGACAACTTCCACGATGAGGGAAACTCTTCAGATGACATGGAAATCGAAAAGAGTTTGGACAATATAGGAACAAGATCGGGGTAGCATTTTTTAAGGACGATAGCTGGAATACCGTGAAGGCCAGTCGCCTTGTTTGAGTTAAGTTTGTTGATAATTGATTGTAGGAGCTTGTATCGAAAGTGGATTGGTTTCATAGCGTTAGAGGTAGATTTGGGCGACAGCACAATTTTACCAGAAGCATTGAGAATTTGACGCAAAGTAATCGGCAAAGAAGTTGGCTTTGTCACCAGGATCAGCTACTACAGCTCCGTCACAAGACGTTATGGGAGGAAAGAAAGTTGTACTAAAGTTTTTACTTCAACGGCCCAAGGTTGTTGTTGCCATAGAAGATAGCGTTGTAAACGTTATGGGTTATTTTAATGTGTATTCCTAAACCTTCTACCTGTTGCAGATATAACCCCTCATAAGGGTCCACCGAAAGAAGTTTAAATGCGAATAAAATGCACCATTACAAGTTGACTCCCGCCGACTTTAAAAGACGAATAGACTTTTGTAAATTTGTGTTAGTGAAGATGCAATAAAATCAGGACAATTTTGACAAGACAGTAACCCTCATATTACTAAAGAACGTGGGTCTCAAAACAAGTTTATCGTAAATGTTTTTGTGTGCTTAAAAACAATGAACTACGATTTACAATTTATAGAGAAGCCTTAAACAGTGATCGCTATGTCAATATCCTAAGCAATGTTGGGGTTGATTATGTAGACAGTTTGCCATTAGCATATTTAAGGGAATTGTGCTATAAACTTGATGGTACACCGCCTCGAAGTTTTAACTGATATTTCAAAGGTTGTTGAATTCGGTCATTGGGGCCATTGGATTTGCCACCTCGATCCCCAGATCTTACTCCTTTAGATTTTTTTCTTTGGGGGAGAATAAAAGAGAAGGTTGTGGCGAACCTAACAAATAACATCAACAATTTAGGAAATAAAGTAAACCAGGCGTTTGGCTAAACTGAACAAGAAGAAATTGAGAATACTATAAAATCTATTAAAAAAAGAATTCTGAAATGCTTGAAAGTCAATGGTGCACAATTTGAGCATTTGTTATAATTTTCTCTATTTTCTTTTGTTTTGATAATGAATTCTATTTTGTTGTTTTGATTCAAAGTTTCGAAGAAATAACACAAATTATATGTTTCAATGACCGGTTTACAAAGAGGCGCATGACATATTTTGTAAAATTACTTACCTTAATGGATTTCAAGATTTCTATTCGTTTTTTTAATAACTGAAAAACTGTTAGAGAAAAGTTTAATAATGTGTTTCTTCAAACGTCACAATATTAGGTCGTTGTTAAACAGTAGTAGGCGCCAAAATTTGACATTTTCGCTAGAGCAGATTTTACTTTTCCTTTTCCTGCTGTTAGGGAAACATAACAATTTAATTTTCATTTATTCAAAAAATTATAATTAATTTTCAGACCTATTGCTCCTAAATGTTACGTAGTACTCTATCGGGGTGCATAAATACCCCAACATTTTAGTTTGATTTTGTCAGTTTATAATTTCTAAAAATTACAAGTTTATGCTTGGAATGAATTCTAAAATAATAATGAAATAGGAATTGTAACAGAAATTCTAATATATTAATTTATTTTTAACAGTTTTTACAAATTACATGATTGCTATAATGCGGTTCGCAAACAAATTTTTTACAATTTGTACAAACAATTGTGGTTGAGCATCTCCTGAATTATTGTGATCTTCTTGCAACAAGATTTTCACGTTTTCGATAATGTTATTCTGGAGTCCACTGTTATTCGCAAAGCGTTCTCGAACTTACGGAATTACTAGTTGTCTTCCCAGTTCTAAAAGGAATAGTCTACGCCTACCTTTTTTTGTTTCTTGACAGTTTCTGAACTTCGTAATGTACACAATAAAGCCATTATTACATGCAACATCTACCATATTATGAAACAAAGCCATTGGCCAGCTAAGAGTATTTCTTTCTGTAGTATACTCGGATATTATTCGGTCAAGCGTATCCACTGCACCCTTTGTACTATTATAATGTGAAATTATATCCGGTTTGTATTGAACAGATTCGCCGCCAACTGCACCATCGCTGTGTTCAGTACTGAGAAATATCACCCATTTGTTTTTTTTTGGTACATAGGATACTAACGTAATATTTTTTTGAAATGCGAATATTGACGATTACTCTGCTATATCCTGATTTGGTAATAATATTGCAGGCAAGTCAGGTTTATTTTTCATAACTGTTCCACATAAAGTCAAACCATGTGATAACAGTTCTTGTGCAAAAGGAATACTAGTAAAAAAATTGTCGGTAGTAATTCCGTAACCACGTCCTAAAGTCTTGACTAAATCCATTACTACACGTTGGCCTTGACTCTTTTCTGGCTTGTTCCCTTCTTTACGAATATAAACTTGCATATTGAGAGCGTAACTGCTATCGGCTTCAGCTAATGTCCAAACCTTTATACCATACTTCGCTGGTTTGGATTTCATGTATACTCTGAATGGACCCCGACCCCTAAATGAAATCAGTTGTTCGTCTCTTGCCCAATGAGTAGAAGGATTACATCCTTTTTGACAATGTTCTACAAATATTTCGTACAGATCTCTAATAGGTGCCGTCTTATCAGTAGATCTACGCAACTGTCTGGTATGGGTATCTTCAAATCTAAGAAATGCAAGTAAATACATAAACTTATCCCTAGGCACATTGTTGCTGAAAAAATAGGCCTGGCATAAACCATTTTTGTTCCATAAAAAACTAAGCAGTTCTTGTGTTGCTTTCAGTGCACCCATTACAATAAGCAACCCAATAAAAGCATAAATTTCGTCTTTAGTAGCCGCTTTCCAGTCACGGTTTTTATTAGAAAAATGAATACTGCCCTTTTGATTGGTGAATAAGACTATTTTTTCAACCATAGAATCACTTATAAACAACTTAAAAGTTTCGTCTATTGCAGATACATTTTCGTATAATTTGATAATCCACTATTTTGTTTTATAATGTTGGCTGCGTTTGCTTTTCTACATCTACTATTTTTCTTTTGACAAATAAAGTGGGTACATACCTCGCTAAATTCATACACGTTGCCTTCTTCATCCGATATCTCAATATCAGCATCAGAATCACATTCAAATAACCACTTTAGAGTTATTTCTTGAACAGGTAAATTGTTAAGATCTAAACAGCGCTTTTTGCTGTAACTCATGTTGAAATTGACTCTCTATACCAAAGAAGTGCTCATTTCAACACCATACAAAGCAATGTATAAATAATAAAGATACGTATAAAATTTTCTGGTAATTTTATTCGCGTCAAGGTAATAAGGGAAACCATTGTTTTCTAATTAGATCATTAACTGTACTTAAAGTATCTGGAAATACATTACAATATCGTTACTGGGTCTAAGCATAATTATAAGTACTACTAGTGACTATAATTACATGTTATATTCCTGATAACAGTAAAATACGTGGTACTCGGGCTGGGTATTTTTATACCCCAGTCTCATTAACTGGCAATTAATGGTAATTATACTTAATTTAAAAATCTTTCAAGTTCTTTTTTAATGGTTCATGTGACTACCTTAGAATAGCGGGATGGATAGAAACGAGAATGTTTCGGATTTATGATAACATGGAAATAATGTTACCGTGGGTTGTGAACATACCCCACTCAGAGCGTGGACGGTTAATGTACAATTGTAGCTGTACAGCAATAAAGTAGACTCTGTTAAAGTATTTACTGATGGTATACCTGTCGATTTGGTCGATGACCTTGGCGATTTCCGTTTAAATTTAATATTCGAGCAGAATTCTCTTTTTTGTTGCGAATAGACCCTTCTATGTAACCTTCCGCCACGGAAGTCGGGTTCCAACCCCCGTGACGCTTCAGCGAGACCATACTACCTCCACCATCGATCAGTAATGTAGCCGAAGTACGCCTTAAACAGTGACCCGTATATTCTTGAAGATTGTTAATTTTAGAAATTTGGCGATTTTTCCAGGTACAGCACTGATCGTATGAATCCCCATAACATTTCTATAGCACTTTCCATTCTGATATTTAAAAAAAAATTATCTCTTGCATATCTCTCTGTCTTAATTAAGCGTACTCGTGGTAAATATTCATGAACATTTCTCCGATGATTGTAAACGATCGCACTTGTCTCGTTTTTCTATCGGGAATTATTATGATGTTTAAATTTCCCATATATTCAATGTCATCTATATTCATTTTCATCATCTCGTCGCATCACCATGCGCCGGTTACTCCGATTAATAAAATATTCTAAAAAAACCATATTAAATTGGGAGGACACAACAATTAACACTGATTTAAATTTACCTCTATTCCTAAATATACTTCATCTCGTGCGTCCATTAAAAAACCTTCAAACTGTTCTGAGTAAATATTCTTGACTTTTTTGCAGAATACCCTTTATTTGCCTTGTTCAGAAAACATGGTAACTTTAAATATTGACTCATATTTATTCCATGCTTAATAATTAATTCGGATTTGATCATGGAATAACAGGATCACATTGTCCAAGATTTACATTTCTGGTCTTTTTGCATTTGATTAAAATACACAAGAAGTACATTTCCTTTTCACATTCACATTCCTTTCATTACACCATTGAATAAAGCGTTGATACGCAGCAAAATACTATTGAGCGGATTTCGACCGTCTGACGCACGATATTACTTCTTTCGCTTCAACGGCAATTTCGGGCGGCGTGAACTTTCGTTTCAAAATCAACTAATTTATAACAACTATCTTTTTAGTGATTTAATTAACTTACTTTTTTCTTATTAGAAATTACGAACTGAGAAATAGTTTTTTCACTCAATAATAAGGTTATTTCTTGCGTTACGAAGGAAGCAGCAACTACACATGCATGAAAAAAACCTACCTACTTGACGATGGCGTTTAATTTAACGAATGCTAATAATATCCCTTAAAAACTTATCGTTAAAAATAAATCTTTTGCGTAAATTTGCCGAAGTTTGAAGAAAAAATCGCTTATTTTATTTGAAGAAGTTACTTTTCGTGGCTTGCCTCCAATTAGGCGCCTCTCTCCGCTCGGAGGCTAAGCACAGGGGCGTCATGAAAAGTAATACTTCTACGGCACATAAAATAATCTACTATTTATGAAATCTACCCTATTATTCCCCTGTTTCCATTTAAAGTAATGCACTTATTTTTGAATCACATCTTAAAGATATTACTGCGACCCCAGATATTAATTTTATGTCAAATTAATTAGACAGTATGAATAAATGAGGTTTTATTATCCTCTCTGTGAGTTTTCAACGAAAACGAAAAGAAAAGTTCCAATACCAAAACCGATTGAACCAAATTTAATAAAAATCCGAATAACGGTTCACCAGATATTTTTAATAGTTAGGTCTCTCTGGGACACCCTGCATATATATATATATATATATATATATATATATATATATATATATATATGTAATAACGTTAGTAACTTCAATGTTTTTATCCGTATATTTTAATCTTTGAGTATTCTTGGGTCAAATATATTTTGCTATAATTTCTTTCTGTTTCTCAAAAACTTCTATCACACGGGAGACAACTATGCCTGGGTACTTGTGTTGCATCAGCATAAATCTTTCAGTAATTACCAACATAAAAAGAAATTGTACTACTACATAATCTTTGTATTGTCACGAACAGTTGTTGGAGAATATGTATATATTGGTTTGGCTAATATGGTTATTGAAAAACGGTGGCAGGATGTTGCTTTATCTTTCATTTCTAAATAAAAAAATGTCTGCTTCTATAGTGGGTACTGTTTGTATTTACAACGCTCATTTCGTTAATCATTATCGGCAGCATCAATTTGATTTGTTGACTTATCGTACTTCTGGCACTTGCCAGAAGTACAGAAACTGCTATACTCTACTCCTAACATTGAAGACCAACACAATATCAGTAATAATAGTCTTCTTTTACGTAACAATGAACCATTGGATGACGAAGAGGTGGAAACTGAAATAAAAAAGTACAGTTATCTTACATTAGTACTCTTACTCCTAAAATTAATAAAATTCTCAAACTAGATAAGAACATCATCGTAGCCCCTAAAAACATTAAAAGAGTTAACAATTATTCAGTCAGCTTAAGGATGAGACCGCCACTTTAGAAAAAACAAATGTTATATATAAGATCACTTGTAGTGATTGTAACCAATCATATATCGGCATGAGTCCAAGGAATCTTAGGTATAGACTTACATCACACCGCAGTGACATAAGAGTCACAAAAGATGCTTGTGCTTTGTCACAACACGTTCATTCCACTGGACACAGCCCTGATTTCGACAAAGTGCAAGTGTTGACCTCTGAAACAAATTTATTCAAAAGAAAGTTTTTAGAAATGGCCCATATACGCTGTACAGACTATGTCATGAATAAGAGAAGTGACACTCAAAATTTAAACATAATTTATTCTAACATACTTTATCTAGATAAACACAGAAATCATATGATGAACTATTAACGGAGTAACCCTTAGTGGCAGAAGGGGATTTATTTTGTGTGGATTTTACCATTTTGTTTATTGTAAAAGAGTTATCATGATTAACTCTATTTAGTATTAATCTCCAGAATGTCTCACATAGAAGTAAGAGTTATGTAATAATGGACATTCAAATAATCTTAAATAATCCTATTCATAACACTTTTACACCTAACACACAATCACATTCAACATATTAATCTACTTATACATTGATTTCATAACCATTTTCTTTGTTTTTCCTATAACTATGACAATGATTTTTTTGTCAAAGTCCAAAAATTGATTTTGACGTCTAATTCAAATTTAAATTGAAATATCTTCTTTCAATGTTATTTCAATGTTTTTAACTGTATCCACGATCGTAAGTTACTATCTTATTTTAATTTATATGTATAATTAACGCATAACTTCTTGTAGATTGTTTGACAAAGATAATAAATTTACCGAAAGCTTCCCTTTGAACAAAGGATCGTTTCTTTATTTTAAACTAGCCCCACAACCTTGGATGTTACCCACTAAATTTTTCTTATTGTTTTTTAACTTAATCAGCCATGATTAACAACCTTGATTGTATATGTATATATATATATATATATATATATATATATATATATATATATATACGAAAAGTCATATTTTCTCGGAAATTAACGTAAAAATTGATTCAACAATTATAAAACAGTTATGGATAATATTAAATTTATCAAAGTAAACGAAACAAAGATACAATTTTTTTTTATTAACAAATCAATTATGCCAATTAGTTTAACATTTGGTGTGGTTTTATTAATAACTACCTTATGCGGCCATTTGTAGCGCAAAAACGTCTGATGTCGAAACTTTAATCATTTGCATAAAAAATTGTCAGTATTGTTGGAGGAGGTTCCCATAACTCCTGGTTTTTGGGACGAATGCCGCCACATTTTGGCAGACTCATTACAACTTTTCTAAATAATAACTTTGGTAATAGACGGGTTGGAAGAGAAGGTCCATAGATTATTATTTTTGGGGTGATATGAAGACATTTTAAGTGATGAATTTGTTAATAAAATTATGGCTGTAAGTGAAATCGTGCGCAACGATCCCCAGACTCATCCGAGAACCTCAGCTTCTGTTGTTAGAACAGCAACAATGTACATAGTAGCAGTCTTGAGCATGATTGATTTTGTATAACACGTAACGCGTGTGCGTGTGCGTGCGTGTGCGCGTGCGCGTGCGTTGACGTGTGTGTGCGTGCGCACAGTTAATTATTCAAGATCACAGCACCGCAATATCAAGGATAACATATTCTTGAATAGTAATATTATGACCGATAGCACTGTGCAAAAACCAGTTAAGTGCAGGAGCTGGCAGGTTATGCCAAACATTACAATGTGTGCAACCAATTATACTCCATAGTCTTGACAGTGACAAGTTTGTTGATCTGGTTCATGTATTACATGACTTAACTTAACTTATTACCCTAAAGTGGACTTGACCAGTTTCTCGATTGGGGTTCTCAATTACACTACAGTAGGGGGTCTAGTAAGTAATACTACGAGTGCTCAAAATTTAATCAATAAAGTTTTCACGAAGATGTGCAAGGTGGCTTCATGTCAGGGAGAGGATGTGTCGATCAGATGGTTGCTCTCCAGCCGGTGATCGAAAAGTGTTTAAAGGTAAAAAGGAAGTTGTACTGTGCGTTTGTAGATCTGGAGAAAGCATATGACAGAGTGAAAAGAGAGAAGATGTGGGAAATATTAAATGAATATGGCGTAAATAAAGGTCTAATAAATGGAATAAGGGCAGTATACAACGGTAGTCGGGCATGTGTTAGAGTGAGAGGAGGTGTGAGCGAATACTTTAATATTGAGCAAGGAGTGCGACAAGGTTGTGTGATGTCACCGTGGTTGTTCAATATATACATGGATAAATGTCTTAGACAAGCATGTAACGATACAAATGGTGTAATGGTTGGTGACGTAAATGTACGACTCCTGGTGTATGCAGATGACAGTCTTATTAAGTGACAGTGCGGATGAGCTGCAAACAGCTCTGAGGAAGTTTGATACAGTCTGTGAGAGCATGGACCTAAAGGTAAACGTGAACAAAACTAAGATTGTGGTGTTCAATCGGGAAGGTGGAAAGGAGAGTAGAGTATTTACTCTGCAAGGTGAAATTGTGGAGCAAGTGGACGAGCTGGTATATCTCGGTAGAATGTTTACTGCAGATGGTACAATTGAGGGAGAGATTGGACGAAGGGTCAATGCTGGAAGGAAAGTGATTGGAAGTATGTGGACGATAATGAGAAATGAAAGCATGAGTCTAGCTGCGAAACGAGCAATCTATAATGGCGTATTCGTACCGTCAGTACTGTATGGGAGTGAGACATGGGTATGTCAAAAAAAGCACGAAAGAAAAATAAATATCGTGGGTATGAGATTTCTGAGAAGCGCATGTGGTAAAACGAGACGGGACAAGATAAAAAATGAATGCATAATGAGGGAGTGTGGTGAGGAAAAGACTATGATGGGTAGATATAAAAGTTGAACATTACGTTGGTTTGGGCACATTGAGAGAATGAACAACGCAAGATTAACGAAACAAATATATATGGGTGAGGTTAGGGGAAAGGCCGGGCCTGGTTAGCCGCGTAAAACTTGGCTGAATGTAGTAGAATCTATGATAAAGGAAAGAAAGATAAGGAGTTTTAAAAACAAAAGGGCATGTCAGAGACTATGTATGAATCTTGCGGAAGCTAGGGAGGTATGCGGAGATAGGAAAGCATGGAGAAAGATTGTGAATGAAAAATAAATAAGAGGCAGGGATTGTTTTGCCTACCCCGCAAGGGAATGGCGTGAAGGTTAAGTAAGTAAGTAAGTAAAATGTTCTATTTGGCAAAAAAAGGTAATACGAATGATAAAATCATTCCGCTAGTGTTGTTTGAGTGGTTTTACCAAATAAAAATTGGTGTGCAAATTCTCATTAAATTTTGAGCAAGAGTGAATACTCGTTAAAGTCTTTAACTATATCACTTATTTATTAAACCGTTATTCCTTTCCTTATACAAAATTTAATTTGATGTGCTAAATATAATTAAATACGGCTATATTTTACTGATAAAACGGTACCATATGCAAAATTACTATAATTTTCGTTCGTTGGTTCCAATTTTGGACCGCGATTGGTTGAATTTACATAAAAGTCAAATTTTGACAGGTCAACAAAATAATCGTAGTAAAATACTACATATTGTTTTTCTGTACCTTTTCATTGATGAAAACTATTTCCCTGATCTGACACGCTATTATACTGCTGTATTTTTGTTAACAGCATTCTATCTAAACCCTCCAATGCCTAATAAATTTACAAATATTTTTAAGAAAACACGAAGTAGAAAGAAAGCACATTTTACACAAAATTTAATAATGCTTTATAACACCATATAACTCTCAATAATTGGTAAATATTTCATTGGATAAACTAAATTTTCCAGGCATACAAATTTTATACGCTTTAAGTTAATAAATTATTTACATTTAGCTTTCTTTAAATAGGTAGGGATTAAATATCGTTGTTCATTAAGAACTGTCTTAATTTTGCATAGTTGTAATTTTAATTCAAATAATATATACCTTATCAAAGCGTTCCAAATTTGAGAGTCTCATTGAGATTTAACTACATGAAACAATTCTGTGCTAAACTATATTAGTTACACTGAACTATTTTTTTTACGAATTTGCTATCCTACTTCATGTTTATAAAATTACATTGCGTGTTTCCAGAGATATGCTAATTTTTATGACGGAAGTATTGATCATATATTTGGATAAACATAAACGCAATGGGATATAAAAAATTCTATATAATACTTTTATATAACAGTCAGATAAAGGAAAAATTAAACACTCAATTTTCTCAATGCGTGTTGCTACAAAATTAAGGCAAAAAGAATTGTTCAATGAAATCCTTTATTCGTTTTTTTTTTATTTCTATCAGTTGGTGTACTTTAATTTATGTTTCTAGTATCAATCACTACGGTACACGTTGCAATTATGATGAATGTTACTTGAAAGTATCCAATGCGACTATTGACGAAACCATACAACCAACCAATCTTTTATGTTGATTAACTATATGTCGTTTCGCCCAACGTGTAAGTAGTACTTGCATATATAGTAGAATTTAATTTACAATATACCATATCATTAATATAACAATATATGTGTATCAGAGATATGCACTGCTAAGTATCGCATGGTACTATTTATTGTTTCTTAACACACAAGTCCCCAAGAAAAGCAGTAAATATAAATAAACAATTAAGCAAAAGGGTCGTAGGCAAAAATTTTGTGCTGATGCAATATAATACACGAGCACAACTTGCCAATATAGCGCCAAATTATCTATCAAGTTGGAATTAACGTTATGCAATTGCCGTCGGAAAGTTCTGATATTAATTCTATAGAGCATGCTTGGAACTTGCTTGGTAGCAGTCTGCGAAGGTCAACCAACCAACCAAACAGTGCAGGAACTGAAACAACGCCTTATTGAAATCTGGAATATTATATATAAAGCTCGGGAAGTATGCACTGAAGAAACCCTAAAATATTCATGCAAATATGCACCAAAAACAGTCAAAATAAGCACTAAAATATGCTTTTATGCATATTAGTATACGTAATACTAAAAAACGAAATAAATACTCATTTTACCTTATATTTATATATTATTTATTGTAAGAACTACATATACAAAAAATACACAAAAAATAAGTATAATACATTATTTTATTTATTTATTAATAAATAATAATTACTATATGTTAAATTATAACCCTTTATTATATTACCTTTATTTATTTCTATTAAAACAATATACTATTAAGCGTTTTTCTAAGTTGTCTAAAGTAAAACTTTGCCGTCTATCTGTTAACACTTAAAAAGTTTGGATTGTAAGTTTTTATTATAAAAATTTTAATTTCACTTTTTATTAAATAGTTTAATTTTTTGATTGAAAATATGGCAATTTAAAATATACCTTTGAAAAGTAAAACAATTAGACATAATAAGACTTACCTTTTTGTTACAAACTGTGCAAAAAATATGGTTGCCATGAATGATTTTAAAATCGGTTTTATTATTAATCTACTTCTTGAGATGAACAGATTCATTGGCGCTTTGTTTTGGCATTTTCACACACTTCTGATAAACACTTCAGTGAAGAAAATTGGAATAAAACTAAATAAAGTAAATGCAAGTTTTTTCTTCGAATCTTAAATTTAAATGGGGCTGGCAGCAAATGATTTTATTGGCTAAAATCAATTAGATTTCCCTTCATAAAAATCGAGGACGATTTTAATAGTACAAATTACGAAAAATCCTTTATTGAGAGTCCGGCAACAACCCATAATATTACTTTTACGGAAGCATCCGGTTTATCGCTTATCTGCTCACAAAGAAATAAGTACAGTTAAAATTTTTTTGCGATTTCATTCCGAAAATCGCTCAAAATATGCACGTTTAATAAATGCATATACAATTTTGTCAAAATATGCTTATATGCACTTTATATGCATTTTGCATATTTCGAGGTTTAATTATATATATATATATATATATATATATATATATATATATATATAATATATATATATATATATATATATATATATATATATATATATATATATATATATATATATATATATATATATATGAAAGGACATTTCAAGACCGTTTATTTTGAGGATGGGTCATCAATGCCACGCTGTCATTCTCAAAATGGGAAAAGTACACATTATTAAGAAGAAAAACATATATAAACAATTTAAATTATTCTATTATAAGTTGTGTTATGAACAAATAAGTTCAAAGGTAAATATGTAATTAAAATTATTATTATTTTATTAAATACATAAATAAAAGTTTACCTCGAGTAGGATTTGAACCTACGACCTGTACTTTGCTAGCGTACCGCGCTAACCACTGCGCTGTCCAGATTCAAGCCCCAATCGATGCAAATTTTGTCTTTATGTATGTAGAACTGATGTAAATTCTAAATATAATGAGATTACACCAAATTACTTATATTAATGGAATGTGAGCTAGCAATATCGCAAGGATTCACACATACCAAAGCAACTTGACTAATATTAATTTATTATAAATTTTTAATTTAAATTATTAGATTTTGTTTTATTACATTTCTGTATTGTGGTTCTTTGACGTTTTGTGTTAAGTTTATGGATTTTGAAGATGGTTAATAACAGCATTTACTACTTTACAACATAAAGTAACACGAAATAAAACGTGTTTCACATGAGGTAATATTGTCATGTCATATGTCAAGTCTATGAGCGTTGCGTTAATTTCATGCAGCAGTGTATTTGCGGCCGATTATGATTTCTTATACAACGCGTAAATGCATTTTGTAAGATATATTTAGTTTGAAGATCTCATTTCTTAGTTATGAATATCATTAACTAGTTAGAATTTGTTTAAAGTTCTTAGATTTTTTGGGTTCTCCTATTTTTGCATTAATGTTTTACACAAATCGAAACGTTTCGATAACAATTATAGTTCTCGCCCTCCATAGTAATAAAACCTTTCAGAGTTGTTTAAGACGTTGAGACAAGTTTATCAAATTCGGAAAAGTGAAAACGCAAACATAAGCCTGCCATTAATATAAGGATTTGATGAACGTAAAATGGAATACAATTTTAGTAAAAAATAACTAGATCCTTAGTCAATTAAGTAACAGTGAAAATATACTCAAAGAAAAATGTTTACAAAATTTCATCAAATTATGATGTAAGGATAAAGTTGTGAAAAACTTGTAAATAGTGAAGATGTTACCATACGATACGATAACCAAACATAATACGAATGACTTTATTTTGTAAGATGCTACCACAACTCTTGTTTGTGGCTAGTCTCGATACAATAATGTTATAGTCGAAAACTGAATATCTCAGCGAATAGCGGTTGGTTATTAGATAAGTGGTGGTTCATTCCCATTTTAAATTTGTCATGGTGTAGTACGCTTGATTATGAACCGTCCTCTTATTACTGTTGGAAGGGCATAACACAAGAGTATTAGGCTGCTCTGGGGGGCACAGACTTACCCCTTCTTAAGGAAATTAAACTAAAACTTATTTGCAGCACTTGATTTGTTTGGGTTAACTGATACGCTCATCAACTGGGTGTTCAGTTTCCTCCCGCACTTTTTCTGCTATACTTATTTCTAACTAAGGCGATCCATTATTTTGCTAATGACAGCATCCTTCATTGTAGTTAATCTCAGTCTACTCATAATAGTAATCCACCTATCTCACATCAAGACATTAAAGTTGAAATGGCCATTTCAATCAACCAAGACATTCAACGTACCCTTGAATGGAAAAGTAGAAATCTAGTTAAATTTAATGCTAAGAAAACTCAGTGTTGCCTTATGTCCGCCCAAAAAGATCGAGAGTTTTCTATTGTAATAGAATGAATGGCTCAGATGATAAGTTTTCAGATTCTTTTACTGTGTTGGAAATTACCGTATCTTCAAATCTATCATGGGTTTACCATCTTCTGTCAGCTATTAAAGCATCTGTTCGTAAAATACTCTTTTGGTATAGATCTAAGCAGTACTTTAACCGGCGACAACTCTTTCCAGGCCCAAATTCGACCTCATCTAGAATATAATTCTTACCTCTTGGTTGGTGCTCCCAAATACGCTTTAATGAAGAGCGGTTAACCTTATAGATGACTCGTCCTCAACAACTGACATAGTCTCTTGTGCATAGAAGAATCGTTTCAATTTCTTCTTTGTATTACAATGGCTATTGTGCTGCTGAATTACGTTCTTTAATACCATCTCGGGTCACCTTTGCTAGGAATGCTTCGTTTGCTCATTCACATCATCAATATGGAGCACAAATCTCCACTTGTATAAAACGGGAGAAATCTACGTTCTTTCATGCTTCTAAACTCTAGAATAATCTGCTGTTCCTTTCTCTTATAATATGAAGAAAATTACCATAACAGTTCATAGGCATTTCTGGGCAATTAAATACCCCAAATCTATCCACCTTAGTGTTCCTAAGTGCCTTAGCACGTTAGGTTAAACTTATCCTGTTCAGGACCACAAATATTAACAAAATTCGTTCATTTTAGGCTCCAACCAACCAATAGCTCAAAATCATCTTTTCATATTGCAAAAGGTGTTATGAATTCTTTTGAAAAATATTTATCAGAAAGTAGACTGGAAAATACTTTCATTGAAACCGTTTGGGCAAAACATTCTCGACACTATACCTGCTGGAAAGAAATATACTGATCCAATACGAAGTGGAGATTAGTGAACAATAAACCCAAACTTTGCGAAAGAATCATAAAAAATTTCTCAAGACGAGGTATAGCGAAAATGCGACCTGTCGATATTGTTATCACTTTCTGATATTTCTTATATTGACAGGTCTGAGACGAACACAGAGCGAAGGAAATTGGAATCTAAATACTGGTACGTCAATGTTGTCAATACCAGATACGTTTGTGTTTGATGAGACACACTCTTATAGGTGGGAAACTTTGTTATTATACGACTTTCCTGGTATTTATGTGAAATTTAAAGCTGGACATTTTATTATAAAAAACACTGAGTAAGGGTTAAATGGTGTCGTTGTGCACACAGGCACTGAAACAAAATTACAACGAACCAGCAAAAGGCCATACAGGAATCAATGGAATATCAAGAAGAAAAGAAGCTGTGGTGCTTTTTTCAAATTATACACAAGTACGAGAAAAACCCAATACTTAGTTCTGGAGAGAAATTTTGAAAATAAGTTAACCAATCTAATGAAACCTAACAGGCGAATAAAAACTAAAAGGATTCATCCTTTTCAAGTGGACGTGGAGAATGGAGCTCCTTATGCTGTGCGTTTAGTTGACCTTGTACGGTGTGGGAGATATGATATAATGTATCTTCTGTGTTATAAATTGATGTCTACATCTTTGTTTTTGCCGAGAAGTAGATTTCGGTCAAAACCGCAACTGGTTCACGAATTAGAAAAAAGTTACAAACACTGCCAATTCTCAAATGTCATGGTGAAGCAACCGTTGTAGACTTTATTACATTTTAAATAACGTGGAAACTGGATACTAGATACCTGTATGCCAAGCCCCTCACAAAAGTTTATAGGAAGAAAAAGTGTGATTGGCTATGAGAGGTCTACGCGATCACGGAAACAATACCCGTAAAATATGGATCAAAATAACAGCACACCGATTTTTGTGGATATTGACGCTTACAACAAAAAATGTTGCAATTACACTGTGTTGATTGGATATCTCGGAAACAAGTTCTGTCGCTTCATCTGTTCTCATTTATTTTGGTGTGCAGTATAAAGAATGGGTTATTTTAATGAGAACTAACATTTTAATCTGACGTGAAGCAGATAACAGGATTCTATCTAACATTTCTGACATGACACTAACCTCAACAGTAAGCAACGCTGTTATTTGTTCAAGGTTATTGACTCATAACAGTTCATTGACATCCTTAAGGTCAAGTGATCTGGTTGCATGAGTTCAATGACTTTAACATTTTTTTAACAAAAATACTACGTGACTTTGGAAGTAGCTTAAAGACCCAATGTGTAGGGCCGCCATTCAAAAAACGGAATAATTTTTTCAAATAGTCGTATAACACAACCCTCACGTGAACAGTTGTAGTAATGGTAATAATAATAATGATAATGATAATAATAATAATAATAACAATAATAATAATAATAGTAATAATAATAATTGTCTTTATTTGTACTACAATAGATTACAGTCTTCAAATATATTAGGGGCGTGATTTATTTAGGAGAGACAGAAAGTCTCCCATCTGCTCTATCATCGAAACCCCCCAAAAAAAAGAAATTCCAATGACTGCAAATAATATTACAGCCATTCTGTAGGTATGAGTTCAGTAGCGAAGGAGTGAAGTTACAATAATATTATACAGTAATGAATTAATACTCTCAAGTCATTAACACTATTCGTATATTGTGATAATTATGTAAATTAAAATAAACAATCAGAGAATTGATACATATGTTAAAAACACATTAAATAAAATCTATTGTCATCTATCCTGGGATGACTTTGCAAGATTCAAATTGCCAAAATCATATACAGTACCTTAAGTACCTTAAATTTAAATAACACCCAAAAGAATATTGATAACGTCGAACAGACCATTTCGACAAATTTTTGTAATACGTAAATTTGTATACAATATTCAGAACAAGCTAAAACTAACGCACAATATGAAGTGGTTTATACACGGGTGAACACACTTTTATAAAATTAATTTGATCGGCTGAAGGGCTCCTAACCAAAACTGTTAACTAATGAAGGTGTATTCATCCGCCTGACAAATCCCAAATAAACACTTTAATGAAATCACCATCAAAACGAATAAAAAACAAATAAATGAACGGAAGTAATTACCTTGATTTGTACAAACGTTTACTTCAATTGACCACTGTGAGTTCTCCCCTTTCCTTTGTACCGCGCTATAGGCAAATTTAATGTAATTGACCCACTAGGCGACAGATCGGTGGAAGCCAACTCTTCTGAATTTCGGCTAATGGCGCTTCACATGTAGCAACTCGCAGTCGGAAACTTTCAACGAATCGTACATTTTTGAGTTATATCAATACAAATTTAGTGACGAAAATATTTAAACCAAAATAAGATAATTGAATCACTGTGTCCTCTGGTTTAATATATTTGCACATTAATTTATTTACAAAACGTCCATCGTCCTTTATATACACAAATTTTATTAAACCGAAAATGTATATACAGCAGTTTCTTTCATTAGCTGCAGCAGTTGTGTCCGCGAACGCAGCTAATGAATATACTAAACTTACGTTATAAAAATATGCAAAAAATCACATCTGATAATCGATACACACACAATAAGACTATTGGGTGGCTGAAGATCCCCAAAAGGGTAAGCGGTAAGACTCTTCTTACGAAAATTTCAATTAACCCCTGTAGAACGCAAGTTAGTTCACATCCCACCCAGATCACCCGCGCGCTCCAGCGCCCCAACCTGTTTCTTCTACATCTTGGCTACGAATCCTTTGCGAATTTAATAGATCTCGCCATCACGCATCTCACGTCAAATAAGCAATTATGGAAACCCATTTCCTCAAATCGTAAACGTGGTAAAAACGAGATGAGTTTAGAGAACCAAATCGAAAAAATTACGTCATTAACATCGATCTACCTCGAGAGAAACTTTGGAAAATCGACTGTAAGCCCACTTATTATAAAAACCGTAATCTTTTTGTTTTCTTAGAACTACTTTATCAAAATGACTTCCGACATACCGCCATCAACGTTTTAAATCTGCAAGCTAAGTAATTCTAATTACAAAGTAACAATTTTCAATGACGTAATTTTAAGTAAACTAAACTATAATGAACGATACTTAAAAATAGGATTACCCACTATTCGCTAGAAAATATTAAACTCCCATATAAAATTCCTTTTAGAAATCGTGATTTAAACACTTCAATCTATTAGCAACAAACAAACCGAAAAATCTATACCTATTCACAAAACTGAGTCTCCAGTAATACATCGCCAAACAGAGTAAACATTAGTGCAACCCAAGATTTCTACTCGAATATACCCAAGTTTTTAATAATGTGAAACTATAAAGCACAGGATTTCCTCCTGCATCTCCTACATATAATAATAACAATTTTTAACAGATACTACTACTGACGAAGATAACTGTAAGTGTTATCGAAACGTTTAGATTGTATAATTTAAAATACACCATTAGAAAAACCCAAAAACGATAAGTATTTTGTTATGTGTGATAATGGTGAAAGTTTACATTTTAATATCCTACATATAACGTTTTAAATATCCTAAAGTTCGAAAAAAAAAGAGTCTACGGTAGATTTTAACCACACCTGACAGTATATCGTAGCCCAACTAAGGAATATAATAAGTTTATATTTTGTAAATTAATTACTAAAATAGTTACTACATTTAACAATTAATTTCAATATGACTCGAGTGGTTCCATATATATATATATATATATATATATATATATATATATATATATATATATATATATATATATATATATATATATATATATATATATATATCATTACCAAGAGCTTTCGAAAATCAGTGAAGTTACTATATTCGATATTGGTATAGTGACTGTCAGGTTGCGTTGACGCACCCTGTATGTAGGATGTTATAATGACGTGTATTACGTGTTTTGAGTGCGAGTGTATTGAGTTTGAACGGAAAAAAAAAATTTTTGCGTGGATGCATAATGTATGTGGGTGTATGATACGCCACTGGAAATGTAAGAGAAATATAATTCAGTATGTAGATACGTGTATTTGAATATTATAGAGACTTTAGTTTTGGAATAAATAGATTCTGATGAATGTAAATGTGAAGAGAAATTTGTCGAGGGGACGATAATGCTTACCACTGGATTGCTACTGTTTTGCTGCTGTAAGAAATGGAATGTTTGAAGATAGATGAGTAATCTTGGTCAGAAAATGTGAAGAATAAGTGTAGAATGTTTTAGAAAATATGTAGAGAAAGATTTGGTATGTTTTAGTGTTAATTATAGAAAGTTTTTGTAATGTTGTGCAATTGTTTTGAGAATATGTGTATGTATATGGGATTTGAGACCTTAGACGGTACTTATTTTTGCAAATGTTGCGGAAGGAGATCGAGCGCAGGTTGGAGATAACTGTTAAAAGTTGTGTAATGGTCCAGAGTGGCTACTGAATGAATGTGGTGACGAAATGATTTCTTCATGAAGTAATTGTAAAATTTGTAAGTAAGAACAAATATGGCGATGTATTGTAATTACACGCGTGCTTGTATAGAGGGTAGCATCTATTGGAACTATGAAATTTTGAGTGAATACTATTGGAGAATATAACGCGGAAGGAAGACATGTTTAAAGATGGATGACTGAAGGTATAAATAGGAAAGTCAGGGATTGACGAGTGAGTTAGGAAGTTAGCTTTTGGCTTGTGATGAGAGCTCGGTGAGACGCGCACGCGAGGTGTAATGTGGTTTAGAATGGGTTAAGTCGGGGTTATATTTGTGAATTTTAATGAGGCAGTAATTGTTTAAACAACTGCGTAACCCGAACCGGGGATGAATCGTAAAAGACATTCATAAATAAAACAATAATAAAATTGAGATTGAAGATAAAATTAGTTTGTGTTTTTTTTCAAGAAAATAATAAGTGCGTAAGCAGATTTGAATAAAGATAACAGTTGTAACGTTAGTAGCGTCAAGGTTAGCGCGTGTTCTTGTACCGACATTCAGTTAAAAGTATTTATGGGACCACCTGTTAAGTGAACGAAGTGTTCGTTGTACATTAAGCCAATGTTTAAGTAACGTTATATGACATTAAAAGTTTATTTGTGTAAGGAAGGACTAAGCTTTCCTAAAGGTTGCTAGAAATTTTAGCAGGCAACCAAACGTATACAGCTTATTACGTGTTATTAGACTATTTGTGAGTACAGAAAGGAATAAGTGTTTGTGAAATTGTGAAGCACTAGTTATGTGGCTTCATGCAATTTAAGGATTACAAATGGACTACACATAATTGATTTACGGAAGAAAGAAAAAAAAAATCCCAGGATTAATGGACAATTTTAAGTAAGAAATTAGATTTAAGAATTTTTAAGAACTCATTTAAGCCCGATTATCTTTTGTCCAGTTTATTTGCGTATTGTTGTTTAAATTATTAAGTAGTTTTGAAAGGAAGAGATAATCGTTCTTGAGTCTAATTGTATGGTTTGTTTTAGTAGTAAGAATGAAAAGTGGTATTTGGTGGTGTAACTTTCAACCACGCTGATGTAAATTTATGTAGATATTTGTGTTTTTGTTTCATTTTGTGCAGGACAATATATGTATTTACCGTTGATTGTTATTCTGTTGTTTATTTAGCCAGGTATGAGACACAGTTGTAACATTTACTTAATTGGTGATCTAGTTTTGACAATTTTAAAAGTAAGCTTTGCACATTTTAATTTTCAGATTTATGAACAACCTAAAAGGTTTTATTAGCCAGGTTGATTGCAAAATTTTTCATGTTAGTTTATTTAACGCAGTACAATTAAAGTATAATTAAAGACAAGAGTTTTGAGAAATTATACAGGTACGGATGTCTATTACGATTCAGAGAGATTATTTTGAAGTAACATTTATTAAGCCGAAGACATTGATCTTCTTTTATTTAGGATTTTCCAAAATTAATTACCGTTCATTGAATGAATTGGAGTGATAAATTTTATTTTGGAAGTTTTGGTATACGAGGTGTATTCAAAGAGCTGTTAATAACCTGGGTAGTGCTAAATTTATTTGAATTGAATTGTTTGGGACGAGTGTTCGTTTTAGAACCTTCGTATAGGAGTTTATCGAGTAAGCACGATCCTACTTTCCACAATCAAGTAGGGTTAATTAACATCCAGCTTAAGACAATTATATTAGCAAAGTTTCGATTGTGGTGGCGCCTAGAGACATATTTTCCCGGACTGAGCTGTTTGAATGTAGGTGTAAGGTGTTTGAGCATATTAATCATTCATTTTACTTATTATTTCGACCACGCCCATCTCCCTGTTAGCTGGCTTGGCAACCCGCTTACATTAGTAAGCATGCACGACGCCTAGTGCGGTTTGGACGTGTAATATGACGAGAAATAACTTCTCTTTTAATACGTTAAATACTAATAAACGGTCTTGTAAATGGTTTCCAGAGCAACTTCAACGCAATAGAATTTTTAGTAAAATTGAATTGAAATACCTAGGACCAGCGAAATATTATATTGCCATTAAACTATTAAAAAACTGTGTGATTGTATAATCCATGCCATGGTGACTAAATTAAATTGAAAATGTAATATTGTTAGATAATAGGATACAAATTACATAATGTAATTTTGGTGATGCTTTTCTTAATTGTTTGTATCTAATATGAAAGTTTGTTATCTTGGTTTTTTTTCAGTTATCGGTTCTCTATAATGGTATAAAAGAAGCGGAATATTATTTTAGTAGATAAATAAATTCATTGCTGAAAAGCAACAATAATTACTACAAAACTAATTCAATGTTGTTGATTATTGAGGTTTAATCAGACGGTTTATAAATTCTACGCTCTTCACTGTGAACAAATTGTTCCTATGACGAAATACGCGATTCCAAAAGAAAGCTTCCTATTTTAAATTTATTAATGATTTAGGAGATTAGAGTTGACGATGCAGTGTTTGTTACACTACTAACATTGTGGAATTATAGTTTATAATAAGAGTTCACAGGAAGGACTGGAGTAATAAAACAATGTTTTTAACTTTAAATTGATATTGATTAAATTAACTTAACAGATACTAGTTCAGATATATTTTAATAACGCAATACTGTAGCAAAGATAATTACGAATAAGAGAACACACACAACTTGGTAAATTTTATCGAAAAAAAAACATGTTCATTAGCTGAATATTTTCATTGAGCCTGAAAAAACCTTGAAATGTTTTGTTATACACACAATAACGAAATGTAACTTGATTCTACTAAGGGTTTTGCGTTACAGGAATTGTAATCCTTTATGTAGGTACATGTAACGCTTTACAACACAAAAAAAACTGTAGTCATTATTAACTACCTGATCTATTATACAATGCGGTATGAATAATACACATACGCATTATTGAATATATTTCGTGACCTAAGGCCGTAATGAAGGTGCTTTAATCGTTTTTATGCTTTAAGAATACATGCAAATACGCATAATGTGAATAACTTATTTTTAAGAAATATGTATTTATACAATCTTAATGTAAATATATTCGTTATACTTTGACAAATTGTTTAAATTAGCAAAATTAAAGTTTCATTTGTATACCATAGTATGGTTCCAGACGAATTAAGTAAATATACTTAAAAAAATTACGAAATTATTTTTATTCGTGTTTCCATACATGTGTGTATGTAATTACATCAAAGTAGTGTACTGAATATTCAAATTTTTTTCTACGCACGTATGTATTAATAATATTCAGGTGTACAAAAGGACAGTTTTTACAGGAAAATATGCTAACGGGAAATAGTTCTGGCAAATCCGCACAATTAAGGTGAAGCCAAATTATGTGATCAATGAATATCTTATTTTACTAATTGAACTCTTTAACATTGATATAACATTAAATAATCACGAGAAACATTTTTCTTTCCCAAACGGACCTTATTCGTAATTTATATTTAAAATAGTTATCTTTTTGGCTTTTTTATGGTGTATGTCTGTATAAGGTTTTTATAACGTTTGTAAACGTTTCGATAACACTTACAGTTATCTTCGTCAGTAGTAACACAATTCTTAAAGATTGCTTTACTACTAACGAAGATAACTGTTATCCAAACGTTTAGATTTGTATAACAGACAAAAATACACCGTAAAAAAACCAAAAAGAGAAGTATTTTAAATATGAGTGAAAATCGTGGAAGTTTACATTTTCATATGCCTAATTTATAATTGATCAGAATGTGTTTACTTTATGAAATGAGGAAGGGTTAGTTATTCGTGTTTTTATAGTTTTATAGTGAGCTTTACTGTTTAAAACCTAACAAAATTGCATATATTATATATATATATATATATATATATATATATATATATATATATATATATATATATATATATATATATATATATATATACAGGGTGTCCCATAAGTATAGCGACACAGCTTAACTACAACTTCCTTAGGTCAAATGGGATCGATTAAACCAAACATACCTTTGTACAAATGTGCTTCCTGAAGAAGTTACAGCTCTTTAAAATGACAAAAATACTTTTAATATTTTAGAAATGATATGACGTATCAAGCTGAAAATTGGAACACGTCCACTTCGGAGGAAGCTGAATATTCTTAGTTTATGAGCCATACTGCATATTGTATGGGGGGGGGGGGGGGTTATCGACAGATTTTTTTATATGTTTCTGTCATATTTTTCTTATGACCAACACTCTCGTTTCTGCGGATAAAGTTACGATGGAAAAACTAATTTTACATAAAAAAGGTGTACTTGTTTCATATCCACAAAATGTATCGTTTTCAACAACCTAAAAGCACCTAAACGTTTTAATGCACGTATTTGACGCTTTTTACGAAATACGATTGTATCAAGTTACCGTTTGTCACACTAATATTAATGCACATCCTAATAAAAATTAAATTGAATTAAGTTTACAAAAGATTCTCAAAATGGATGCTACTAGATCCACTGCACTTTAGACAACGTTTAGCTAAATTTTGTATAACACGGAAGAATGACTGAACATTATTTCCAATCTCATTTCCAGCTTTTCGAATTTTTTTTGACAATTCCATTCTATTGCCGTTTGATTGTTTATAAACAATGGTTTCATATGACCCCACAAGAAAAAATCTAACGGATTGAGATTTGGACTTCGCGGTGGCCAGGTTGTCCCATCCATCGTTGTCGAAAGTGGTTATTTAAATAATTCTGCACATTTCGAGCATAATGAGCAGAATCACCATCGTGCATAAACCACATATTGTTTCTAATGTTAAGCGGACCATCTTCTAGTAAGGTGGGCAAAGTATTTTCCAAAAAGTTGAGACATGATTCTGCATTCAACCAAGTAAGAAGTTCAAATGGTCCTATTAAAGAATCAGTGACAATTCCACACCATACGTTAACTGAAAATTCGTGCTAAAGATGCTTCGTTCTAGCTATACGGGGATTGTCTTCACTCCATGTATGAGAATTGCGGGTATTAATTATGCCTCGACGGGTAAAGGTTGCCTCATCAGTAAAGGGCACACTATTAAAAAATGTCGGGTCATTCTTTTGTTTATTACGCAACCACTGACAAAAATTCAATCTTAGTGGGAATCAGTGGGCAACAACTCCTATACATTTAAATGTGATACGGATGCAGAAGTTGGGCATGAAGAACTCTATGTATGGACGCCAGAGGTACAGCTGTAATTGCAGATAACTGCGGCATACTGATTTCTGGATTTGCTTCAACTCGACGTAAAATACCTTCTTGGTCCCCAACGGGTAGAGAAGTTGGACGTACAGAATGGTATCTCGCTTTAAAGCTCCCATGTTCTCTTAATCGTTGGAATAAAGTTTGAAATAATTTTCTGTTGGGTTGACGACGATTTGGGTACAATTCATTATACCTTATTGCTGCAACCACTCCATTAAATTGCTCTTGGAAATAAGTTGCAACCATATCGGCTATCTCAGAGTTGGAAAATACATAGTAATGGGGCATTTTACAATAAAACAAGAAAAGATATTCAGAGCGGGAACAAGAAAAACGAACGGAAACTTTAAGGACAACAAAAAACTTGATGATAACTCAGTAGAACAACAATATAATGGTTTAATATAAAATAACTGACAGAGTAGAACTTCGACGAACGACTATTCACCAATAAATCTGACCGTAGTATCGCCAGTGACATTTACTATCCAATGTGCAACTACAAACTCTGACCGTGATCGACCGTTCAGCCGAAAAACCTATTTTAGTATGCCTAGGTGACGCCAAATGCGAATCTAGTGGCTAGCGCGTAACAACTACACAAATGAAAAATCGCCTAATTAAAAAAGAGTGCGCAGAGTCGATGGTTCCGCAGTTTGTGCTTTACCTCCAAATTAAACTAACATATGTAATTATAATAATAACCACCTTAATAATATATTGACAACTTTAGCGACACATGTGAATATTATATATATATATATATATATATATATATATATATATATATATATATATATATATATATATATATATATATATATATATACATACATATGAAAACGCACAAACCTTCAACCAGACAAAAAAGCTATTCTCTGTGATATCCGTCTCTTAAGCGAAGTAATTCTTAAACAACAAACTGTAAACATAAGCAACGATTTTGTGCCTAGCGACGATGTAAAGCTAAATTAAATATAAGCCTAAGTAAATAATACACAGCTTAATAACGATAAATGCTTGTGTCAGAAGTATTGAGCTCAAATTGTTTACTCAATAACCTCAACAGAAAGTGAAAAGCTTTAAATTAGTGAATTAAAATGTTTAGGTGCGTTTTTCTTGAAAACGGTGCATTTTGTGGATATGAAAAAAGTACACCTTTTTGATCATAAGAAAAATATGACAGAAACATACGAAAAAGATCTGTCGACAGCGCCCTCTACAGTAAGCAATGTAGCTCATAAACTGAGAATGTTCAGCTTGATACGTCATGTCATTTCTGAAATATAACTAGTGTTAAAATTGTTAAAATTATTTTTTATCACTTTAGAGAACTTCTTCAGGAAGCACATTTGTACTAAGGTATGTTTGGTTTAATCGATCCCATTTGACCTAAGAAAGTTGTAGTTAAGCAGTGTCCTATACTTATGGGACACCCTGTGTGTGTATATGTGTGTGTATATATATATATATATATATATATATATATATATATATATATATATATATATATATAATTATCTAATAATTACTAGGAAATAATAGATAAATTACTTGGTTAAGGTTAGAATCCTAGTTCCATCTGGCTTAAAGTTGTAAACCCACAAAAAACGACCATTTAATTGTAATTTTATATAATTTCATTTGACAATTTCAACCTTAATCAGAAAATTCTAAAATGACAAATTTATAATCATTTGTCATTTGGATTATGAATACTACTTACAGCATTTAGGTCAGACTTATGGTGATCATACAAACAGATACATTAAAAAGGTAAATATCTTCACAATAATATATTGAATTTATAAACTAGAAATATTTTGAACGATTTGATACGAAAATGTCATTACATTATTATGATAACGTTGCAATTGATGAAATAACAATAATATAGAGCAAGTTAACAATTAAGGTTTATATAAAATTATGAAAGAATTAATTAAGGAATAAAACATATCATCTAATAATTTCTATTAAGTATTATTCAACAATTGAATTGAAGTTATTAAATACGTGGAACATTTCAAGAAATTTTCTTTTAGAAGTATCACTTTCATGGTAGTTTTAAGATAATCCAAATTATACATGATTATAAATTTGTCATTTTAGAATTTTCTGATGAAGATTAAAATTGTGGGGTGGCACCAGCCAACCCACCCTTACTTTTTTAAATTGCACTACCCATTGGAATGCTCTTGAAAAATGCTATTCATCAGTACCAAATAAAATGTTAATTAGTCGATTATTTTTTAAATAATACAAAAAATAGTATTTAAATCTATTAAAATTAATTATTTTTTGTGTCAAATTAGGTACTATTCTCCAAAAACAGCTTATTTTTACAAACAAGTAGTCAACATGAACAGTCAAATTCAACAATTACGCCTAGAGAATCATACATTCATGTTAAAAATAACACAATTTAATCTAGATCAGATGTTCAAAATGACTTCCATTATTCTCTAGGCAATAATAAAGTGTCATATATTTTCTAAGGTTTGTCGCGTAATAGCTCAGTACTCTTCAATTATTCGGTGCCGCAGATCTGCAATAGACTGGGGCTGAATTTTATATACCACAGGTTTTAAGTGAACCCATAGGAAGAAATTTAATGGAGTCAAATCTGCAGACCGGCGTGGCCATCCCACTGGTCCTCTTCTACCAATCCACTGATCTACATAATTGTGCTCTAACCGGTTTCTAACACGTAGTGTGTAATGTGTAGGGGCCCCGTCTTGTTGAAAATGTAACAAATTGTCATTCAAAACTAGTTCATGATCTTCATCTCTTTGATTTTACAATTCGTAAATTATTAGGGGCTGTATTGTTTCTTCTAACATTTGATAATAGAGTTCACTATTTAAACTTTGACTAATAAATAAAGGTCCAATAATACAATCTCCAAGAATGCCTGTCCAGACATTAATTTATTCAGGATACTGCGTATTGTCTTCCCTGATAAGATGAGGATTGTCATCATTCCAATAACCATAGTTTTGTTTGTTGACATGACTGTTAAGGTAAAAGGTACATTTGTCGCCAAAACAAATATTTTTCACTAATTAAGGCTCATCTATAATCTTATTGGTCATAATTTTCTTGAGTAATATGGAACTTATAGTGATGAAATCTGGCAATTTTCAACACTTTGCGAAGAGATTCATAGCAAAACCCCGTTAATTTAAATATCCGACGAACACAAGTTATCCTCCTTTAACCTCCTTTAATAAGAAATACTATGAAACAATATTCTGTGTTTTTTTACTTACAAATTGCAATTTTTTACAATCTTTTTGAAGTAGCGATTTGATTTGATATCAGTAGCGATAAATACTAAAACATACAGTTAAAGTTACTGAAACTTTTTTTTGCTTTTTCCAACAAATAGCATATTAGCATTTTGTTTAGTACTGATGAATAGCATTTTTAAAGGGCTTTTCAATGATCTGTCGCACATTGGGTAGTGCAATTTAAAAAATAGGGATGAGATTCTGGAGCATTAGGGGTGGGTTGCACAAGATTTCCCTGCGAATCATAGTGGTTCCCCCTCCATGTTCTAGAAACGGTTTCGAGAAACTTTACTTATCTGTTATAGTTTTGAAGATATGAGGTCTGGCAAGTTTAAAGTTGACACTCGATATATGTATATATATATATATATATATATATATATATATATATATATATATTGAGTTCAAATTTGAGCGTCTGGGGCCCAGCCTTGCTTGGTTTGAAACTAATTTGTGACAGAATTTTAGTTACTAAAAATCACGTGTGCCTTGGTAATATTGAAAAAAGGATTTTACACTCTAGCAAAAGTCCGTTTCTGTAAGAGTTACGACAAATTGTTACTAAAAAAAGTTATTCAGATTGAAAAATTACACATATATGCCAAATTTCAAGTCTCTGGACATACTTTAATTTTTTTTTTGTTAACGAAATTTGATCGGAATTGAAAATTATGTTAATCTTAAAATCCGGACGTTGTGTAAATAATACCACAAATTTTGATTAACAATAGTTGTTCTGTATTACAAGTATACCCGCTGTGCCAATTTTGACAGTAACCCGGTTACTTTGAAATTTTAAACGTTTATGTCAAGATACAAGAGAATAGTGTGAAATGTCAAATCACTACTTTAATAATAAACAGCGTTAAAACAAACTGAATAGTACCACTTGTGTCTCTTTTACTGTTATTGTATTCTTTAATAGTCAAAAATGTTAACAGAACAAAAATTTGTTTGATTCAGTGTTACGGTATTGGTGAGAGGTCGATTTCTTCTGCAATTAACCTTTTTAATGAAAAATATCCTGATGCACTGGTACAAAAATCAAATGTGAGTTTGTTAATAAAAAAGTTTTGGCGAACTGGAAGTGTAAATAATTTAAAAAAACAAAAGAAGGCTCTGGATGAAAATAATACAGCAATATTGATAGTATTAAATTCGGTAGAAAACGATCCAAAAGTGTCATTGAGAAACCTAGTGACAATTGAGGTAAAATCAGATCACATTTGCAAAGAATTTATGAAAGCTGTCACATCCATGCACAATTCCTTCATAGGCTAGAAGATGCTGATGAAGGTAAAGATTATATTTTTGCTTGCCTTTGGGAGAAGGAATCTTATACAACCGACATTTTCATGAGCTTATAACATTTCCGGACGAATCTACTTTCACAACAAATGGTGTCCCTTCACCTCAGAATTGTAGATTTTGGAGCGAAGAAAATCCACGATACCAAATTAATTCCAGAAGGCTATACTTAAAAAGAAATGTATGGTGTATAGTTTCAGACTTGGTCTTATTGAGCCATTCTTTATTAAAGCAAACCTTAATCAGAATACGTACATGATGATTTTTCAAAAGTTTGTTGATGAGCTTGCTTTACAAATACGCCACACCAGTTACTTTCAGCATGGTGGCTACCCTGCCCATTGCCCATTCTACTCGTCTTGTTTCTAGCTGGTTAAATGAACGGTTTGTCGAAAGCTGGATTGGGAGAAACAGTAAGAGATTGTTGTGGCTTCCAAGGTCAGCTGATCTTACTATTATGGATTTTTTTTGTGGGGCATTTAAAACAATTAGTTTATGATGAAGGAATTGTAAATGGTTAAAATTAATATTCAAAACGTTACCGCAACAATTACTTTGGAATAGATACAAAATTCTTATAAAGAATTTAGTGTATTTAACCCGAATTTTCCCACAGTTGCCATATTGCAACAGGTTACACTTATATAAATAAAATATTTTATCCAGGTTCCTTATAATTGAATATTGAAAGTGGCAACACTGTAACGCTTCCCGATGTTCCTTCTAACTACATGACTTACGCTAGTTCAGCATCTTCAGAAATGTCGAAAATGCAAGTTTCCAATTACGTGAAAAAGTAAGTATGCTTTATTTGACCTTGGGTTTTGATATTGCTCTGATTTGTTACATAAATTGCTATATGAAGTGTTGCGAATTACCTTGCAATTAGTGCTATTTTCGTATATTTTATATTTATGAGCTTTGAGTAGTTTTTGTACAGTGTTGCCATATGGCATCGTTGGGTCGCAGTGGGCTTTTTATTGTAAATTATTGTAAAATATTTTTTTGGGTCCGTATAACACCCAAAATCATGGAATTTGAGTAGTTTTATTACTAGTTTTGTTTTAAATCAACTTTGAAATATCTTTTTGTTTTAATTATAGTTGTTTACAAGGTACAAACTATTTTCTTTTTTTGTTTACAGAAAGATAACGTTAATAGAGGCATTAGATTATTCGGATGAAGTAATGTCTGATGATGACGAACCTAAAGCATTATATATAGATCCTCCAGAGATAGAAGATGGTACTGTAAGTGGTAAAGATGATGATCCAGATGAAGAAGAAGCTACGCCGGGTAATGTTTGACCTGGACAGTTAAAAACCGGTTGTGAGATAGTATTACGGTCTGACAGATGTATTGATTCAATTGATCAAATTATGTTGAGATTAGATTCAAAAGGGCCGGAGTGTGAGTTTGAAGAATTTGATCAAGACGAAATTTTGTACGACGTTTTGGAAAATTCGAGTGCTAATATTGTAATAGATGTCTTGGAAATTTCCGACAGTGAAACATCAAGTTCACGCAATCTTCTAATAACACTGCTACTTGCTTACGAAAAGTTACTCCATTTAAGTCGACAACCCCAATTCCACGCTCTAATAAGAATACTAAATTTGTTTGGATTGCAGACAATTGTTCTGCAAGATATTTCGCGCATGAGCCGCTTGAGCAATTTGTTGGTAACGATTTGCTTTAACATATTTGTAATGAATCTGGAAAATATGCTGTTTTTTTAGGCAAACCCAACCCTAATATTACTGTTGATAAATTAAAAGTCTTTATTGGAATTTTGCTTGTGACTGGTTATAATTATCATTCGCGAATTAGAACCCTATGGAACACTGACGAAGACCTTCAGAACATTATGGTAATGAACTCCATGCCCAGACACAGATTCAACAAATATTACAGTTCCTTCATTTTGAAGTCGTAAAAAAGGGACTGAAATGGATAATATGTGGAAGCTTCGACCCATTACAGACCACTTAAAAGCAAATATGATAAAACATTTTCACCCTGAACAGCATGTATCATTTGACGAAAGTATGATTAGTTACTTTGGCAGACATGGCTGCAAACAATTTATTAAAGGAAAACCGCTTCGTCTAGGTTACAAGTTTGGTCTTTATGCACGCTATTCAGTTATCTTGTTAATTTCGAAATATATCAGGGTAAACACAGTAGATCGAACCCGGAATATGAAGAACGATTTGGTAAATGCGCTGCACCGTTGGTAAAGATGATTGATGACTTTACACCTGACGTTCAACAACTGCCTTTTTCACTATATTTTGATAACCTTTTTACTGGATTTCCTTTACTGGCGTATTAGAAGCCTCGAGCTTACACTACTACTGGCACTATTCGAGAAAGTAGGGTCCCAAAGAGCTGTTTACTACCTTCTAAAGAAAAACTAAAGAAAAAACAAGAGGTTTTGCTGTTTCCATTAAAACAAAAGATATTGGCATTGTTTTAACAAAATTGGTTGACAATTCCGGTGTCTGTACTGAATCAACCGCTTTTGGTATGAAACGTGTTTCTAAATTGCAAATTCCAAAGAACAGAAGCAGCAAATAAACGTTACACGTCCCTGTGTTATAAAACAACACAACCAATACATGGGAGAAGTTGATCGTATGGATCAAAATATCGGCCTTTATCATATTGGAAACAAAGGTAAAAAATGGTGACGTGGTACATTTAGGTGGCTGATCGACGCTTCCGTGCAGAATGCATGGCAATTTCATGGAACTGCACATCCCACAATGTCTCAACAATAATTTAGACGCCATATTGCCACTTATTACTGCAATCATTATGGATAACCTCCTAAAACACCTGGACCTACAAGGTTCGCCTTATGAAATTCTTCGATATGATGAACTTAACCATTGGCCTGTGCCGATAGAAAATAAAAGAAGGTGTGTTGGGGATTCCTGTAAAACTATTGGCCATACTGGCTGTAAAAAATGTAAAATAGGTCTGTGCACTACATCTTCGAAAGTTACCATACTGCAATGTAAAACACCTTTTAATTAAAATAGAGGATAATGATATGACTTTTATTTAAAATCGAAAATCGCGGTATGACCCAGTATTGCCATAAAGCAACATGCCTTATGGCCTCAACCGTTTTTCAAATAACAAATAATCATTGAAATTGAGTTTAATTAACATAAAGATGGTTAGTTATTACCAAAAACAAGAAAGATTTAACAAAAAAAGGTCTGGGACATACTTGGTTAATGTATTGAACATTGTCCAAACTGAGGAGGTGGTTTAATTGAATAAGCTAAGTGTCATAACTCACAGTAGATAGGTAATTTTCTATAATTGCTTTGTTATTGTTAAAGGATGATTATTCAAAAATAATAAAAGTTTGTTTTATTTTCTACAGCGGTCTGTTGCATGGAATCTGCGATGGAAAATGTTGTATATTAACATAATTTTCAATTCTGATACAAATTCGTTAGTAACAAAGAAAATATAAAAAATTCAAAGTTGGCCTAGAGACTTGAAATTTTTCACACATATGTAGTTTTTCATTCTGAACAATTTTTTTTTCGTAAAATTTGACGTATCTTTTACAGAAAATGACTTTTACTAGTATGAAAAATCATTTTCTTTCAAAATCTCCAGGCCATACGTGATTTTTCGAAACTAAAATTCTGTCACAAATTAGTTTCAAACCAAGCAGGGCTGGACTCCAGAAGCTAAACTTTCAAATCAATTTTACCTTTTAGAAGAGTCGTCCAATCAATCCGGGGACACACTATATATATATATATATATATATATATATATATATATATATATATTTTAGCTTGTGTTTTAATTTATTTACTGTGAAAAATATTCGAGAAATGGTTTTAATTATTTTTATTCTTGGAGAATGTCAAAAAAATTGCTAAGTGGCAGGTAGAATTTATGCAGAAATATATCCCGATGCTGAAAAAAAGCCGCGACCTTAGGCGTTTCAAGATCGTTTAGAAAGATTTCAAAAAACAGGTATTGTTAAATTTATAAAATGGAAAGTAACTAATAAAGCAGTGACAAATGATGAAAACCAACTTACAGTTTTACTCGCAATCCTAGCAAATCCTCATGTAAGTACTTCAATAATATCACGTATGACTGATATAAAAAATCTAGCGTGAAGAATATATTAAATGCCCATAAATACCATGGAGGATATCATATAGAACTTCATCAACAACTATATGATCAAGATTTTGAACGAAGAATTACTTTTTTGAACTGGTTTTCCTAATTTTCACAATTCCATATTATTTAGTGACTAAGCTACCTTCAAAAATAATGGTTTAGTGAACAGACATAACATGCGTTATTATATAAATCGGTGGTCACTAAATGTGTGGGAGGAGGGGGATTATTGGGTCCCATGTTATAGGTCCTTATTTTTTGGAAGATACTCTAACCGGCGAGGTGTATATAAATTTCTTAAGAGATATGCTACCTAACCTTCTTCAAAATATTAATGAAGCAGTTTATGGAAATATGTGGTTCCAGCATGGTGGTGCACTACCATCAAGACGTACGAACATTTTTAAACCACTGGATAGAAAATCAGTGGATTGGTAGAGGAAGACCCATTTCTTGGCCACCGAGGTTACCTGGCCTTAAGGATCGATTTAAATTTGCCTTGAACGAAAGAGTGACTTGTGTAAAAGTATGCATCAATTTTGTACAAAAAAATTTGTTAAATTTAGAATAATTTAATTCAGTCAATTTTTAGTTGCTATATTGACTCTTGATTTTACTTGAAAAAATTGTTTGGCATGAAAAAGAATGCCAAAGCTTCTTTTATAAATAAATACAACTTGATTGAAAATTATTTAGCATGAAACTACAATCATTTCTCTAACTTATTTCGTCCATATATATATATATATATATATATATATATATATATATATATATATATATATATACAGGCTGTCTATTTGACGAGGCCAAGTCAAATATCTCCCTTAATAATATCTGTTGTAGAAGAAAAAACTTTAGTTAAAGTTATTCCATTTTTTGCGAGCTTTATTTCAGTAAAAAGATATTTGAAATCCACAGCCTACTTTGTGAGATATTGTCCAAAAACATGAAAATTAAGAAAAACACAACGGCTTATATCTTCTTTATTTGAGAAGATATGAAAAAAATTAAAGAGATGAAAGTTGACGGCAAGGATTATAATAATAGTCATATGTATCGAAAAATACAAAAAAATGCAGTTGTTTTTGACATACGCTCCTGTACAAAAATGAAAATAACGAATCTCAAGGTAGGCCGTTACACCATTAAATCCGTTGCTTTTTTTCTTTCCAACGATATAATACATGCCATACAAATTTTAACTAATAGTACCAAAATTAAAAATTTTAAATAATAATACATATCGTTGATTCGTAAAAATCAGATATGCGATGAAAGTAAAAATTCACTTTATAATAATTTTAAATCTGTAATTATTTATTACAATTTAATACAAACAAACAAATATCGCATAAGTAAAAATACAAAAAAAGAAGAACCATGTATAACATAATTATACTGTCATGCTGAACAGGAAATGTATATATTTATTTGTTAGCTACAGAAAATGCTGAAATTGTGCACCATGCATTCTAATACACAAACGTGCTCTACGGGACACCTCACGCATGTGAGTTATGACACTTAGTTTATTCAATTAAACCACCTCCTAAGTTTGCACAATGATCAATACATTAGTTCGGTATGTCCCAGAACTTTTTTTGTTAAATGTTTCTTGTTTTTGGTAATAAATAACAATATTTACGTAAATTAAACTCAATTTCAATCATTATTTGTTTATTTAAAAAACGGTTAAGGCCATAAGGCATATCATTATCCTATATTTTAATTAAAAGGTGTTTTACATTGCAGTATGGTATCTTTCGAAGCATGTAGTGCACAGACCAATTTTACATTTTTACAGCCAGTACGACAAATAGTTTTACAGGAATCCCCAGCACTTCTATCGGCATAGGCCAATGGTTAAGTCCATCATACCCAAGAGTTTCATAAGGCGAACCTTCACCTTTCCGTTTCTGGGAAGGTCCAGGTAGGTCCAGGTCCTTTAGGAGGTTGTCCATAATGCTTTCAGTAATAAGTGGCAATATGGCGTCTAAATTATTGTTGAGACATTGTGGGATGTGCAGTTCTATGAAACTGCCATGCATTCTACACGGAAGCGGCGATCAGACACCTAAATACACACCGCCACCATTTTTTACCATTGTTTCTAATACGGTAAAGGCTGATATATTGATCCATACGATCAACTCCTCCTATATATTGGTTGTGTTATTTTATAACACAGGGACGTGTAACGTTTATTTGCTGCTTCTGTTCTTTGGAATTGCGCTGCACTTTAGAAACACGTTTCATACCAAAAGCGGTTGATGCAGTACAGACACCGGAATTGTCAACCCATTTTGTTAAAACAATATCAGTATCTTTTTTTTAATGGAAACGGCAAAACCTCTTGTTTTTTTCTTTAGTTTTTCTTCAGAAGGTAGTGGACAGCCCTTTGGGACCCTATTTTCTCGAATAGTGCCAGTAGCAGTGTAAGCTCGAGACTTCAAATACGCCAGTAAAGGAAAGCCAGTAAAAAGGTTATCAAAATATAGTGAAAAAGGCAGTTGTTCAACGTCAGGTGTAAAGTCATCAATCATATTTACCAACGGTGCAGCGCATTTACCAAATCGTTCTTCATATTCCGGGTTCGATCTATTGCTTTTTCCCTGATATGTTTCGAAGTTAACAAGATAACCAAATGGCGTGCATAAAAACTAAACCTTGTAACCGAAACGAAGCGGTTTCTCTTTAATAAGTTGTTTGCAGCCATGTCTGTCAAAGTAAGCAATCGTACTTTCGTCATATGATAAATGCTGATCAGGGTGAAAACGTTTTATCATATTTGCTTTTAAGCGGTCTGTAATGGGTCGAAGCCTCCACATATTATCCATTTCAGTCCCTTTTTTACGACTCCAAATGAAGAAACTGTAATATTTGTTGAAATCTGGATCTGAGCATGGAGCTCATTACCATAATGTTCTGAAGGTATTCGTCAGTATTCCATAGGGTTCTAATTCGTGAATGATAATTATAATCAGTTACAAGCAAAATTCCAATAAAAACTTTTACTTCATCAACAGTAATATTAGGGTTAGGTTTGCCTAAAAAACAGCATATTTTCCAGATTCATTACAAATATGTTAAAGCAAATCGTTATCAACAAATTTCTCAAACGGCTCATGCGCTTTTATTCCACTGCAATCTTCGTAATTTACACGCAGAAATATCGGAATCATTGCAGAACAATTGTCTTCAATCCAAATAAATTTAGTATTCTTATCAGAGGGTGGAATTGGGGTTGTCGACTTAAATGGAGTAACTTTTCGTGAGTAAGTAGCAGCGTAATTAGAAGATTGCGTGGAACTTGATGGTTCACTGCTCGAAATGACAGCTTATTTTATGGGCTTTCCACAAATATAATAATACACAGGGTGTTTTATTTAAAAACATACAAGTTTGGATTGCTCCAACAACATGAAACACCCTGTATGATTAAAATATTTTTAAAACGTAGGACCTATTGATATCTACTCGTGGTCCAAAATCATTTCTCTAACTTATTTCGTCTTTATATATATATATATATATATATATATATATATATATATATATATATATATATATATATATATATATATATATATATATATATATATATATATATATATATAGTATATCTATATATGTTTCGATAATAATCATTCCTGATGCACAATTTGTAACCGATTACTAACGAAACCTATAATCTGCATAGTTCTGTTGGAAGATTGTTGTATTCCTCTTTATTTGATTACCTGTAAATATTTGCATAATGATTGAATATCCAATTTGTAACTTTTCAGTATTGCAATATGTTTAATACTATTTGGTTTTTTAATCTTTTCCTGGAAAAAATATAACGGATGATGGTACCGAAAGTGACAGAAATAGAAAAAATGTTGGAAACGTTGAAGGAGGCGGAGGTGGGAACGGAGTCGGAGACGGTAACGGATACGGTGACGGAGACGGAGACGGAGACGGAGACGGGGACGGTGACGGGGACGGGGACCGAGACGGGGACGGGGACGGAGACGGAGACGGAGACGGAGACGGAGACGGAGACGGAGTCGAGACGGAGACGAGAGACGGAGACGAGACGAGACGGAGACAGAGACGGAGACGGAGACGAGACGAGAGACGGAGACAGGAGACGGAGACGGAGACGAGACGAGACGGAGACGGAGACAGGAGACGGAGACGGAGACGGAGACGAGACGGAGACGGAGACGAGACGAGACGAGACAGAGACGGAGACGAGAAGAGACGGAGACGGAGACAGGAGACGAGAGACAGGAGACGGAAGAGACGGAGACGAGAGACGGAGACGAGACGGAGACGGAGACAGGAGACGAGACAGAGAGAACGGAGACGGAGACGAGACAGAGACGGAGAGACGAGACGAGACAGAGACGAGACAGAGACGAGACAGAGACGAGACGGAGACGAGACGGAGACGAGACAGAGACGAGACGAGACGGAGACGGAGACGGAGACGGAGACAGAGACGGAGACGAGACGAGACAGAGACAGAGACGAGAGACGAGACAGGACGACGATTTACTACTCTCTGATCATAAATTCACTAGGATTATTTTATTTTCAATGTTTTTCCGTAAATCTCTGTATTAGGTTCAACGTAATTCCTACAGCCAAAAATGCATAACACAGGTCTACATTAAGAAGAAAGTCCTTTATGTTATTTAAAGCGGTAGTAGTTTTGTGCCCTTGTGTTTGCGCTTTCATACTAGTCTTAATAATTTTTTTTTGTTGAGTTTGTCTAAAAAAAATAAGCAATATTAAATAAAGTGATGGTTAGTTTTCCTTTTTTCCGCAGAGCTTGAAAAACAAAATAGTTCGATCTGTGTTAACGCGCGTAGTTGAGGAATCCACTTAAAAAGGTGACAAGATGCAGTTTTCTTTAGCTCATGCTTTATAAACACACACAAACTTTTATATAATACCCACACTAAATCTTGTAAATGAACTAAACTGAAATTGTTCATTGCCTATTCGAGATACTTTAGATAGAAAACACCCTGAATGTGTTTATGTGGTTACCTTTATATAAATATAATCCTAATTTTCATTTTATAGGTTGATTAATTTCTCTTACAATTTTTGTTGCGCTTAGTGTTTGTTTTGTTAAAATGAAAGAGAAAAAAAATTAAAAATGAATAAATAAATTGTTTTCACTTAACACTTAATAAACGATCATAACAAAAGCAAACATTTGTAATTATAGGAATCTTTTTGCTAATAATCGTAAATTCGCTCAAATAAACCAAAAAAAGTAATTATCGCATGACACTTATAACGTCACGAAATGAATTTATATTACCTACACTGGCAATTCGATTCCTGACAGAAAAACGGATAGGAATATGGCTACTGTCCGATCTTTAGTGATTACTAATTACATATTCACATTACAGTACATTAGTAACTGGTTTTTCGTATAATTTCTCTCGTGCTATATAATGTCATTAACATGTTTTTAATAGTCCTGGTACCTAAGGCTATGTGACTTGTTCTAAACTGTAGAGCCATATTTTTTTATTGACTTCTTATACAAGGTGATTCAAAATGATCGTTTCACGTCTGAATTGCCCACAAACTTAAGTTTGAGTTATGTGTCAAAAATAAATTGTATATCAAATCCATTGGTGGAGGAAAATTAATTTTAAGAATGTGATAAATTTCACCTTTACAACTAAATAAGAATAAATTATTCTAATAATTGTTTAATTAACGTAATTACATAAATCACTTCAACTAGGCAGCAGGTAAGGTCATTCAATACAATAACCTTATTAACTTTCAAATATTAAAAATGTTTCCCCATCACGCACACTATTAATGAAATCACAATATAAATTTTTGAATTGCAGTTCTTATAATACATGTTCAAAGTATCCATGCTTAACGTCTTTTGATTTTGTCAAACACTTGTCACATATTTTCTGAAATATTCTCAATATGGTGTTCAATAGCTTCAATGATGGATATACGTTTTTGGAAAACTTTCTTCTTTAAATAAGGGAATAAAAGTAGGTAAATTGAAAGGTATGAGGTCCAGGAACGGGGTGGCCAAACATCTCTAGTGATTTGTCTTTCACCATAAAATTCCTGTATAAAACTGATTGTTTAGTTAGTTGTATGTTCCTTTGAAATATACTTCTGGAAACAGCCGTTATGTAAATCACATCGTGAAAAGCATTAAAAAATGCAGTGAATAATCAAGTCCTGCATCCTTCACCTTTAATTGTATCATCTAAATAAATAGGATCTACAATGCGTCTTCATCAAACAACAATTAAAAAAAAGACTAAATGGCAACACGTGACATTCAAACGTGGAATAGAATTTTTGAATCACAAGTCAAATATTAAGAAAACAGGACGTTTAAGGAGCCATATTACTGTGCATGTGCAGCATCAAAATTTGATATGATAATTGTTTGCTGTAAAGTACCCGATTAAACTGATATAAGGTTAACTGCAGTACCGCACTAAACCATGGCGGCATCAGGATGCGGGTACCTTCAGGCTTGAGATATCAGGATTTTTTTGCCTTAAAACGTATTCTTGAAATTTGTCCCAAAGCCTAAGATCTATCTGACAGATTCTTGACTCGACATCTAACGTCACGGATTCTTTAATTAAATTGTACCATCATCTAAGGCACCTTTTACATACTCTCCAAATTGACCCAACCTCTAAGGTTTTTTTTGAAAGGGTTTATTCTAGAAATTTGACTTAAGAGCCTTCTGTCATATTGCTGCCCAATATCCTACATCATTTTGGCAGATTCTTATCCCAACATCCAAGATGTTTTGGTAGGATCTTAAAACAGAAAGTGTAATGATCGGAGGTGCTCACAATGTTTCACTTGGACACATCTAACTTCATACTGGTCTTATCGGGTCATTTACACTAGAAATAGCGGACAGCGAACACAGTGCCTAAACTTCGATCATTGTTACTGTGTACTTTGTATGAGCTTTTTCAGTAGGTTTTTCCCATATACATCTAGCGGCATGATCACTACGTATACGCATATCATGTGTGGCGATTTAGGCGAATTCTGGGGTAGCACCTTCCCCTTTACAACCCTGACTCCATTCCTTTCGATCCTATTTTGACCACACCCTTCCTTAATCCTGCTGTGCTGTGACTGAACGAGCATGGAAAGCTCTCCGTTTGGAAAGGGAATGAAACACGTTACCTTCCTTTTTCTCCTTTATAGTACACAATAATCATATGAAATCTTGATTCTACACATGCTCCCTAATCTGGTTCTAGAAATGTTTCACCTATTTTCACTACGTTTATGTTTGGGATTTCTTGATTTTAAAGTTTTAGTACAATAAAGTATTTCCTTAGTTTCACTCTAATGTGGTTTTATTCGTTTATTACCTAAAATATGTATCTAAAGATATGGCTTTCTAGTTCAAACCCGGGGAGAGGTATTTGAAAATTCCACACTAATGGCTCATACAGCCCTAGTGTAACACGCTAAAAAAGACGTCGGTGACTCATACTTACTATATACTCCGATGGTATATAGTAAGCATAAAGTAGGCATCAGAAGTTAATGAAAGCTTTTATGCAATTACAGTAAAAGGTGTCAAATTGATAATGCATGCATGTATGGACTACGTGTTTAGGTATTTGTTATTTACTTATTTTTCTGTGTTGATTAGTTTTTCTTGCACATTTAAATTGTTTTCTTAGTTTGTTTGTGCGTTTGCATATTTGCTAGTTTTCTTGTTCAGGTGTTTGTTTTGCGTGTTCACTAGTGTGTTTAGTTCTATTTCATTTGGAACTTTGGGTAGTTTGTATGTCAGCTAGTTTGCTTGCTTGCCCGTAGGTTGGATAATTTACCTGTTTGCAGTTTCTTTTCCTATGCGATGCTTTTGGAGTTTGTTTGCCAGTTTTTTATTTTAGTATTTCAGTGTTTGCGTGTTTGAGGATTTATATGCTTAGGTGTTTACCTATTTGCTAGTGTTTTTCATTGTTTGGTCGTGTTTTCGTTAGATTTTTTTATGTTTGTTTTGTTTGTGGGATGTTTAGGCTACATATTGTTGATTTATTTGTTTGTATGTTAACCAATTCATGCATGTGTGTTCGTTGGCTAGTTTGATTGTGTTTATGCGTTTGAAGGTATTTACTTGTTTGCTAGTTTCTTTGCTTTTTGTTATGTGTTGGTTAACTTTTTTAGCTTATTTGGCCGTTTGCGTGCTTGTATTACTACTTAATTTCCTTGTTTGCATATATGTTTTGAGGTATTTGGACGATTGCGTGTTTTTTTTTTGTTTTTAGCTTTGGCATGCTTAGGTTGTGTGTTTATGTGATTATATGTTTACGGGTTTGCTAGGTTTGTGATTTTTATGTTTGTATGTTAGCTAGTTTTCATGTTTGAGCATTTGTGTATTTGCGTTCGTGCATGCGTACTTGGGTGTGTATGCTATTATTATAGTATTTATTGAAACATTACACGTAACATCAATTCACATTTTCAAAATACATCAATTTTCAAATACACTAACATTTTTCCTAAGGGTCACAGAAGTTTGGTTGTATGTTCGATCTATAGTCAGTTGTTGTTGCGCATTTGTAGAACACAAATGATTGTTGATTGCCTATTTTGAATTAAACATACTCTGAATGATTCTCTTACTAAGACGAGTTACGTACTGATACTTTAGACGCATGGTCTCTTTATTGTTTTGGCTATTGCTATTTCAGAAAGATATCCGTTTGTAATTTTGTTGAAGAAGTTTTTCCACTATCTTGTTTCGGCATTTCAATAGTTTTTTATCTGTTAAGTGTTTCTGCTTTTATTGAAAACGTAGTTGTTAATAGTTCTTGAAGCTTTCTTTTGCATCGTCTATTTAAACAGTCCGTGTTGTTGTCGCATTTACATCAAATCAAATTTTTGTTTTTTGCGGTTGTGTGCCATAATCTATAAGCATACCGTCGAATGCCTATGTAATTCGATTATAGTGTTGGAGCAGCTTATCAACTTGATCTTTGAAGAAATGTACACTAGTCCTAATCCACTTTTAAATACGGTAGCATACAAGCAATGATGTGCTACCCATTGTCTTCCCTTCAACAGGAAGTTTACTGTCTTTTTTTGTAATTAATTTTCTTGTTGGAAAATTAATGTAACAGTTTGTAAGACATGCCATAACTTTGGCGCTATAGACTGATGAATAAAATTTTTCCTACCCATTATTCACAGTTTACTGCTATTATAAAATTTTTCCTACCCATTGTTCACAGTTTACTGCTATTATATTCAATTTCATGATATAGTTGTTCAATGATTGAGGTAGCTTAATAAAATTCTGTTCACGGCAACTTTCATCGTTTGAAAATTTAATTCCCAAAAGTTTTATCTGCATAAACCATTGGACATTTAGAGGTATTTCTTCCTTTTCAACTCCCACATGCATATGCACTTATTTAAGTGTAACTCAAAGCATGATTGTTCTGCGTACACACACACACACACACACACACACACACACACACACACACACACAATATATATATATATATATATATATATATATATATATATATATATATATATATATATATATATATATATATATATATATCCTATGGCCACTTAGAACGTGGACGGTCCACATCTCTGGTCTTAAAGGAAACAGAGAAATATTACATACAAAAGTTATAGGATTCTTGGAGGTGCACATTCCTAAAATATTTTCTAGTAATCAGAGTGTTTTACAAAAGCGAGGCGGTAGAACGGTATTTTTTTAAATGACAACCCCCATTTTTTACAGAATTGAATTCAGCATAAAATTCTACGTACGAGTAATTTACAAAAAAATTGTGGAAAAACAACCTATCCAAAAAGTCATTAAAAAAATCACTAGTTAAGCGGTGTTACGCTTTGACAAAGATGAGAAATGTCGCAATAATTCTGTAAAAGGAAACTGGTTTAACTTATATAGGGCGTTTTTTTTGCGGCGGTGCTAATATTGAAATTTGCAATTACAACAAATATTCTAAAATTGATCGTTTTGGCACAATTGTAGGTTTTATTTGAAAATCCGCTAAAATATCCCTGTTTATTGTGATTTTATTCCCGTGGCATGCCGTGACTTGAGCACAAACGGCCATTATCAGACTTTAATTTCATTTTATTAATTCGTGTTTATAATATTAAAATATTTCTTCCTAAAAAACGTACTAACGGAAATGTAAAACATGCTTTAGTCATTCGTAGTAAGAAATAAATGATAAGGGAAACAAAACAACAGTAAATAGGTTAGGTAATTGTCAGTTTTACTGTCACTGTTGCGACTTATAATTTCATGAGCTTAGATATTTTTTCATTTAAAATGCAATTTTCAAGAGAAGAGTTGGTAGATATGATTTTTATTTTGGGGGAATGTAATAGAAATGGTTTTAGTTGGCTTGCAAATGAACAAAATCTACGTCCCGTCGGATTTTTGATGATACAAGCATGGGAGTGATATCAATCTCTTCGTTGTAACATGGAGAATCAGTATTTAGATGGTGGACAGTAGCTACTAGTGGCAGATTAATCTTATACACAAAAAACAAAACGGCCGCCGCTGGTTTTTCATGATTATCTCGTAAAATGCCATATTTATCACAAAGCGACCTATTACTGAAAATGTTTAGTATTAAATTCTACAAAAAAACTGACATTGCACCTAACTATATTCCAAATCACCAGAAGTAAATGCACATGACCTTTAGAATAGAAATTCAACTTTGAATTACAAAATTAACTAAGGAGTTTCAATTCTTCAATATTACTCACCCATATCACCTTTTATTATTTTGTGTATGTAATATATACCTTTAAAATTCAGGTACCTACTTTCAATATTAAGTTAATATAAATCTGTTTTTGTTGCAGTTAACTTGGAGAAGTAATCCGCAAACAATTTAATAATGAATGCTGCATATCACTGTAGTTTGGCCAAGAAAAGGAAGACAATCAATAATCCTAGTTATCTCATGTGTACTTCATTAACGTCTGAAAAACTAGTAACCCAGCCGTCAAGTGGTACCGGAAACTTGTGAATTGCATAGCTGAGAGACAATATTATAGTGATGAACAATGCAAAATATTGTAAACCAGTTTGATGATGATTTTAGTGTTGATTGTATAAAAAAACAAAATACTGGGTGGCATAGGTCGTGTTATCAAATAACCCATAAAAAGCATATTGAATTTTTAGGAAAGGAAAAAATACAGGAGCCATTGGAAGAAGCATGTGCGTCAACATCTGAAAATCTCAACCGGAAAAATATATAAAAGGACGCTGTTTTTTTTTTGTGACAAGGCAGTTACTAGAAGAGTTAACTTAAGAAGAGTGTCGACTAATACTGCTGGAAAAAACTTGTGTTATGCTGTTGAACTAAATAATGATGACATTTTACGAGTACGGCTTAGCGAAGCAGTAGACCCTAATGACGCACATGCAATTGACGTGGTGTACCACACTAACTGTTGGGCAACAAATGTCACTAACGTCCTCCGACCGAAGATTACGGACACAAATGAACAGAATAAGGATGTTGCTTCAATAGCAGCACATGTGGAGTTCATAAGTATATTAGAGCAGGAAATATATTTGGTATGGATGTCCTGGAACAAACGTATTTTAATATTTGTTCTGCTAACAATGTACAACATAATGCTGTGACACGCAAAGAACTTAAAGGTTTCATTGAAACAGAACTATCAGACAAAGACATTGAATTCTCTCGCCCAAACCAGGCTAACAAGCCTCAAAGAGTTCCAATGAAATATACTAGAGACAAACTAATTGCTAAAGTGGCAAGTTGTGGCGATGAAATGATGAGAGAATTGAATGTATCGCTTGAATCTGCAAGCATCATAAGAAAACATATTTTGAATGCAAAATCATGGAAATCATTCCATAAAGTCTCGCAGAAATTGTTCTTTAAATGTTATATCGCAGGCAATAATACCATTAATGAAAATCAAATAACAAAGAACGAAGATATACAGAGACGAGCAAGCAATATGTCGCAAATGCTCATGTCAAACTGTCTTTCACGAAGACAGGTAGAGAACAAAACATCTTTAAGTTTTGATGACAGTCGAGACCTGCCTCTTCAGGTGGCTTGTAGCCTTACCATTCATAATACAACACGAAATAAGTCTTTGATCAAACTCATGCATAACTTTGGATGCAGTATTGATTACTCAAGAGTCCTAAAAATTGAAACAGATATTGCAAGAAGTGTGGTTAATAGGATTATTAGAAATGATGGCGTGTACATACCACCAGATTTGGTAACTGACAGTCTTATTCATTGTGCTTTGGACGATATTGAATTTTGTGAAGACACCATTGACGGAAGAAGGACTTTTCATGGAACGGCTGTAAGTGTTTACCAAGATGTAAAAGAGTCTGATCGACATGGTCCAATATCATTAGCCTCATTAAGGGAATCGCCATTATCATCTTTTGAAGATGCCTTACCAAAAATCCTTTCTTGTACAAACCCTACGAACTGGAGTACACAACCTTTGTTTTCAACGCTATCCAACAATATGGTGACTTACTTCACAAAGCAATATGTTTTGATAGTGTTTGGTTTCTATTACGAAATTCAATATTGCATGGTAATGAATTCCCTAACCCCTTTCCCACATGGATTGGGTAATTGGTATAACAGTTATTTAGGAGATGTAAAAAGTGTTTCCAAAGTTTCCTTTCTGCCAGTAACACCAGGGCCTCCGAATAATAGTTCTGTTCAGTTAACAGTGTTGAGACAACTTGAAAGAGTAAACAAATCTCTGAATAAAACGTCAAACAAAGTGTTTGCTACAGCTGACATGGCAATTTATAAACCTTTAAAGCAACTTGAAATGGCAAAAGAAGATTGCAAAGGCAAATGGGTATTAAAACCTGGTGAACTGCATATCATAATAGTTTAACCTTTTTTTTTTGTAATGAACCTAGAAGAATTGGTGAATTCGTATGTGGAAGTGAAATACAAGAGCTGTGGGTGTAATGTGATTTGTGCTCATCGGTGACTATGAAACAAATACTGGAGGGAAGACACATAAGGAGAGCTATTGAAGCCCATTTAACGACTGAAGCCACATTATATATTATTCTTCCAGGAAAATTGAACAAGGAACAACCGGGAAACATTGCCATGTTACAGCCTCTACTGGATGAATTGGTAGTGAGTTTACAAACAAAGAATGAAACCAATATTAAACAAAAACGTGATGCAGTAATTTCTTTCATTCAAGAAAATAGGGCACTTGAATAAATTAACAAATTTGTGAATTCCAGAAAATCAGTGGAACCAGTCTTCAAGATGGCGTGTACATATATGGATATGATACAGTCTATGTTGTGCTTTATCAGATCTGTTTGAACATGTGATTGGAATCTTAGCCAGGCTTCTCTTCACGACTTTCTGAAATATATCTTTGCTCTAAATCGACTAAATTATGCACGGATAAGTTCACTGTATCTTACTGAGATGGATGTACTACAATTAACAGATCCAGATATCTGGAAAAACTTTATAGAGGGAAAATGGGTTGTCAATCGTAATAGTACCCTTCTGAGCCCTAGGTGCAGACGAAGCTTTGCAGCACCAAAACCTAAAATTAGAAGTGTAGGGAGGACTGGTTTCTTTCTTATAAATCCTGAACTCAACAGAATTTCAAATGTGACCGAAAACTGTTAGGCAAACCAATCACTATCGGCTTCTAGATACTGCCCAATAACGCCAGGATCGCAATACATTGAAACTGAAAGATGCATTTAAAACTTCTACCAACCCCTTTCAGTGTAAAAATCAACAAGTGACCCATATTATTACACAAAAAGTGTTCTCGGAGGACATGCAAGAGTTTGGATGTAACATAGCAGAAATGGGTAAAAAGTTGAAGGAATCTCTTATGGCAGAGCGTATAAATAGCAGCAACACTCATTTTTGGTCTAAAATGAAGAAATATCCTGCAAAAACTTGTAAAGAGTCAGCAAATAAGGTGAAAGTTGCACTTAAAGACAAAATTGTATCTATGAAACCAGACCTCATGTTTATGTCTAGGCTATTAATAACATCGCGAAGCTGAGACGACATTGACATAAAATTCAATCTAAGCAACTACGAATTTCTTTAGTAAAACACAGTAGAAATATATTTGGTATTTGTATTACCTTGGAAGTCTAATTTATCTCTTAGTTTATCTAATTGTTTGGTAAACTTAACATTTATATGTTTACAAATAAAAAATAAAAAACCAAACTCTTTGCGCTTTTAGGAAAACAAAACCATAAATTCTTCATTAAAACCCCAATTTATATGTTAAAGGCCAGCCGTCCACAAAATATGAAGGATTCTTTTTTTGTTTTTTTCGTGTATTACAAAATACCCTAAAAATATTTTTTGTACAGAATTTATTACTAAATACTTTTAGTAATAGGTCATTTTATCATAAATATGGTATCGTACGAGATAATCATGAAAAACCAGTACCATGTACGGCCCAGCGGAGGCCATTTTGTTTTTTATGTATAAGGCTAATCTGCCACTAGTGGCTACTGCCTACCATCCGAATACTGATTCTCTATGTTACAACGAAGAGATTTATACCACTTCCATGCTTGTATCATAAAAAATCCCACGGATGTACACTTGCAAGCCGACTATTTGGTAGCCAGCAGGGTTTATAAAACAAGATATCCCAGTAACGAAAGACATTGTAGAGAAGAGTCACTCACAGATCTTTTAGATCGGGTCGAAAGAACTGGAGGCGTTTCATATGAGAAACATGAAAGAACGAAAACTATAATCAATGAAGAAAATGAGTTCCGTGTGATGACAGCAATTGTTGAAAATCCTCATGTTGGCAGTCGTGATTTAAGCAGAAATTTAGAAATCTGTTGGACATCAGTTCAAAAAATGATCAGCAAGAATAGGTTTCACCCGTATCATATTCAACTCCGATAAAAATTCTCGGTTGAAGATTTTAACGGTAGACAAAGACAAATGTTTTTCCATAAAAACGGCACCATAAATAAACATGATTTTCATTATTATTTAGATCATAATCTACATTTTATGTTAACAGCACGCAGTCAACACAGGTGCACCGGAATTTTAGATGGATATCTTATTGGTCCCTGCTTTTTTGACTGATTTAAATAGGGAAATATATTATAATTTTCTGAACAATCAATTAGCTGGTCTTTTGCAAAATGTTTCGGTTAATACCGTCCAGGAAATTTGGCTTCAGCAAGACGGAGCACCGCTTCATTGTGCTAGAATTGTTACAGAATGGCTAAATCAGCTATTTCCTGGTAGGTGGATAGGACGTAGGTGCAGTAAACTGGCCAGCCCGTTCACCCGACCTAACTCCCTTAGATTTTTATTAATGGTGGTACATAAAAGAAATCGTTTATCGGGAGTTGCCAACAACCAAACAAAATTTGAAAATTCGAATTCGAAATGCATTTGCTTCCATAACACCAGTGATACTTCGAAGAGTTAAGGATTCTTGTAAACGTATTTAGAAAATAACTATGTATTGTATTTATCTCTAGTTTGTAAAACGAAGTCTTCTTCATTCTTCTATAAGCATGTTTTCCATTTCCGTTAGTACGTTTTTTAGGAAGAAATATTTTAATAAAATTATAAACGCGAATTAATAAAATGTAATTAAAAGCACATTTTTAACATCTGGGATTGGCCGTTTGCGCTCAAGTCACGGCATACCACGGAAATAAAACATCAATAAACAGGGATATTTTAGTACATTTTCAAATTAAACCTACAATTGTGGCAAAATGGTCCATTTTAGAATATTATTGTAATTAAAAATTTATAGAGCATAACATACTGTATAATATTCCGGAATGAAATGCATAGTGATCCATTTAAAACAAAATTAAGTTCTGCTACTTCAAAAATTTCAAAATTGGCACCACTTTAAAAAACGCCCTGTATAAGTTATAACCAGGTTTCTTTTACAGAATTATTCCGATATTTCTGATGTTTATAAAAACGCAACACCGTATTATTACATTTAAACTAGTGATTTTTTTGACTTTTTGAATAGGTTGTTTTTCCACATTTTGTTATAATTTACACATAACTTGGCAACAGCGCAACAAACGTTTCATTAAGATGCTATAATAGACGTACAATTTTATGCTGAATTTGATTCTGTAAAAAAACGGGGGTTGCCATTTAAACAAGAATACCTTTCTGTAGCCCCGCTTTTTTGAAACACTTTTTGTGTACTATAAAATATTTTAGGAATGTGCACCTCCACGAATCCTATAACTTTTGTATATAATATTTCTCTATGTTTCCTTTAACAGCAGAGATATGGACCGTGCACGGACTACGTGGCCACCCGGTATACTGTAACAATTTTGTAAAACTTTAAAACCTTTGTTATCTGAGGTATGCACTGTAATGTCATCCGCGTGAGCACATACACATATGTTGAGTGGGTATGGAATCGTAGGGAGTGTAAGGTTTTTAGTGCATTTTCGGGTTAGATTCAGGAAAGGTTCAATTGCTGTGAGATAGAGCGGGCCTGACAAAGAGCATCCTTGCCTAATGCCATTTACAAAAGAGGTTAGCAATGACTCCAGTCGTATTTGGCTGGTGCAATTTGTGTATAATGATTTCACATATTTTATAAAATCGTCCTCATCTTCATTTTCTTTTCATTTTAAACACGAGAGAGTATCTGTGGCAAATCTTGTCAAACGCAGACTTTTAATCTAAATTCAATACAACCAATAGAATATTATGCTGGCTAGCGTAGTGCATAAGCTCGCGATGCAGAAGTATCGTGCCGTGTATTGATCTGTTGGTGAATAACTATGATGTGGTAGTATTATTTTATTAATGACGTTGGTTAGTCTTACGGATAATGTCTGGGCAAGTATTTTATAATCCGTTGTCTATAGCATATGTGTATATGTAAAATTGGATTGCTGATCCATCAATACCAGGTGCACAATTTTTGTTTAACACTTTTACCGCTATAGCTAATTCGTCGATGGATATAGATCTGTTAAGTACAACTTTATCCTTTTTTGAAAGAGAGGATACATCATTGTATACTACACTGCTAGAATTAGTATTGCTGGGTTTCTCGCTGTAAACTTCGACTAAAATGGTCACTCACAATTCCATAGATTGCATGTTGACTGTTAATTGTTTTATTATTAACGTTTTATTACTAACGCTTAATGAATCAAAAACGATAGTAATGCCTTTATCGTTAAAAAAGTGGGCGTAGATTCTACCACCAGAGTACTATTCTTGGGTTGTGGTATGGACTGGCGTTTAAATTTTGATTATCATGTTACTCTAGTTACAAATAAAATAAACAAATCTTGATTTTTACTTAGAAACTTACAAAATAATACGTCCCCTGGAGTAATTAGAACAGCTTATTTTGCGTTAATTCAAAGTACTCTACTTTATGCTATATTGGTATGGGGACATACTGCACAGTGCCAAAATTTGTTTCGATTGCAGCACAAGGTAGCGAGGATCATGGCTGGTGATGAATATAGGGCACATCATCCCAACTCGTTTATTGATTTAAAGATCTTTACTTTCCATGCCTTTATGTCTTTGAAGCTTTTTGTTATGTTAAACGTAATATATCTCTGGTTGTTTATCAATCTGATTTACATCAACATGACACAAGATACAAAGATAACCTGCGAGTTAAGCACTGCAGATTGAAAAAATCTCAAAATAGTGTATTTTATCAGTCACAAACATTTTATAATTTAATACCACTTTGTGCTAGAGAACTACCGCTAGTTGTTGTTAAAAGCAAAATTAAGATTTTTTGTAAATGAATGTGGATAAGTTTGTAATTTACTTGTTTATGTTTGCCATATAACTTTTTTTATATGTACGTACATTATTTTTTGACGAGTGTAAGTGTACTTAACGCATTTTCCACAATAAATATTATTATTATTACTATTATTTTTATTATTATTACTATTATTATTATTATTATTATTATTATTATTATTATTATTGGATCTTAACACTTTAAGTAATTTGAAAGTATTCTCAACGTGATTATTGAGAGTAGGACGATCGGTTGGATTAACTTTTCACACTTCCTAGCTATTAGTTGTCTTTCTCTTATACAGTGGCTAGCGTTTGATCTTTTTCTGTGGAACCAAGTCTATCATTCAGTGAGTCCAAAGTGCAGCTAAAATCGCTACTAATGACAATTCGAGATGTACTATCTACAGTGTTCATGAAAGCCTGGGAATGAATACGTATGCAATATTTGCATTATGTGATAGATATACATTTGCAATGTGCTATTTTTCCTTAGCAATAACAGTAACAGTAACTTGTATTTTGTGTACATATGAATTTTTTATAATTTTAGGATTTATTGCATTTAAGTTTAAGCCTCTTTTAATTGCAATGCTAGATACGCTCTAATTATTATCGCATGTATTAATATAAAACGAGTATTGTTTACACTCTTATAGTGGCGTTATTTGCGTAACATTAGTTTCTTGGATTAAGAGTATGTCTGGAGAGTTGGCATTTATAAAGTGTACTAACTGGAGCCATTTAAACTCTGATCTAATGTTTTACAATTCATTGTAAATATACGAATAATATACTTATATATTACAAACTGAAAGTATTAATAAGTACTGTTAATGCTTTCAAGTGAGGACGTACAATCTAGAGATAAAAAATAAGTAAAGGAACAGCGGATTAAATCCATTAGGCCGACAATATTTTCCGTATAAGTTCTCGCTACTTCCAAAGGATCTAAATCTCTTAACTTTGTTTAGCAAGTCTAACAACAAAACAAAATCTACTACTTGATTTGCATTTGTATTCCATACCTGTTCAATTTCTTCATAGCTTTCAGGCTGTGGTTCTTGGTCAGTCTTCCTTTTATTTTTTGTTACATTCCGCTGTTTTTAATTGTGTCGGTGTTATAAAATTTTCGGTTATGTTTGTAGAATTTTCATTGCTACATGCATTGTGTTCATTCTGTACGTGTATGGGGTCGTTTTTGAGACTCAATGGTTACTACAATATTTGGTTATAATTCAGTATAAGATCTTGTACATTTTGAAGCGATATTCCTTAATTTGTTGAATTTAAGGCACTTAACTTTTCATTGACAAAAAAATTCTTTTTTTCACCACTAACTCACGAACATTACATTCGTGGGTATAGGCGTCTATTGTTATCCCTGCTCCAGTAAAGCATAAGGGAGTTACTAAGTGCAACTTGTTTTTTTATTCGTTTTCAATTACATTGTGTGATATACATGACGATCTATTCTTTAGAATAATCCTTTTGCCCGGTAGACTCAATTTCCTGGCAGGCACAAAAATCGAATTAATGTTAATCCAGCCTTGTTCCTCAATGAATTTATGAACAAGTTTTGTTGCTGGAAAATATATGCATATTTTGTTTTTACTCATACACGAGGCAAATAAAATACTGTTTGAGTTGACAACCTTCCTTGTAGCTAACACATAATCTTTAACCGTCAATCCATCAATGGAAGGACAAATAACTGCCTGATCTTTTGGGGAAATTTCGCTTCCACAACAACGGTTGACAAAGCGTTTGTGTTTATTGATCCATTGTCATTAGGTGCATTACAATGGTTTCTTTGTCCTGTAACATACCTGTAGTCAGAGGTGACAGAATTTATAGAATTATGAGACATTTCTATGAATTAATTGAGAATGGGTAAAATAAGTTTCAAAATATTTGGAAGTCACAAATATTGAGAAAATAGGTAGAGCAAAACGTCTGCGAATACCATGAACAAAGGAATAGATATAATTTTGCATTTTAAACTTACTCCAAGCGAAGTATCTAAAGATGCTAAAATGCCTGCCAAAGCGCCTTTCCGCTAAAATTGATAACACTAAAAAATTTGCTTTTATATACCGAAGAAAAGGAGCGTTTATGAGTTATTTAAACAGCGCATAAATTAATATATACCATTTAATAAAATTACGTAACTGCGTGTGTGCTGACATGGACGTGTGCGGGTGTTCGCTTATGCGTGTGTTACTGTGTGCAGTGTGCGATGCCTACAAGATATTCATTTGCTTAATACTATCAGAAGATAGCTAAAATCCAGACAACGCACTTTAGAAAAACTGGTGTGCGTCTACGTATGTGCGTGTGTCCGAAGAGCATAGGAGCGTGTGCGGGTGTTACGCTCTTTATAAAGCGCTGTGTTACATGTAGTGTGTGCGCGTTTGTCCGTGTGTGCGTGTGCGTGTGCTATGTGACATGAGTAAAGCATGATGTGTGCGTGTGTGCGTGTGTGCGTGCGTGTGCGTGTCGTTTGCGTGTGTCTGTGTGGTGTGTGCGTTGTGCGTGTGTGCGTGTGTGCGTGTGTGCGTGTGTGCGTGTGTGCGTGTGGGTGTGTGTGCGTGTGTGCGTGTGTGCGTGTGTGCGTGTGTGCGTGTGTGCGTGTGTGCGTGTGTGCGTGTGTGCGTGTGTGCGTGTGTGCGTGTGTGTGCGTGTGTGTGTGCGTGTGTGCGTGTGTCGTGTGTGCGTGTGTGCGTGTGTGCGTGTGTGTGTGTGCTGTGTGCTGTGTGTGTGCGTGTGGTGTGTGGTGTGTGTCGTGTGTGCGTGTGTGCGTGTGTGTGTGTGTGTGTGTGGTGTGTCGTGTGCTGTGTCGTGTGTGCGTGTGTGTCGTGTGTGCGTGTGTGCGTGTGTGCGTGTGTGCTGTGTGCGTGTGTGCGTGTGTGCGTGTGTGAGTGTGTGCGTGTGTGCGCGTGCTGTGTGGTGTGTGCGTGTGTGCGTGTGTGTGTGTCGTGTGTGCGTGTGTGCGTGTGTTTGTGTGTGCGTGTGTGCGTGTGTGCGTGTGTGCGTGTGTGCGTGTGTGCGTGTGTGCGTGTGTGCGTGTGTGTGCGTATGTGCGTATGTGCGTGTGTGCGTGAGTGTGTGTGTGTGTGCGTATGTGCGTGTGTGCGTACGCGCGTGTGTGTGGGTGGGTGGTGATGGGTATGTTTGTGATACCAGGTGGGCTTGGAGTGGGATATGAGCCAGAAGGGGGGTATACAGCTTATAAAAGGTGAGTCTCTCATCCAAAGAAAAGGGAACAGGGTGTTTGTATCTCGAGTCTAGGTATCAGGTATTTTCTTCCAGACTTGTGCACACACTATATATCTATATACGTCGCAATAATTTAATGTAACTTCAAACCAAAACAAATTATTTCGATAATTTTTTTCTCAAATTTAAGTATGGATTTTACGTCTAAATATATATATATATATATATATATATATATATAGTGTTAAGGAAATTGAGAGTATTATTTCGTTATTGTATGTACTATTACATGAGATTACTATCTTACAGTATTATCATTATTTGCGATTTATATAAATTTAGATGATAAAATAAGCTTCAATTACACTCTTATTGCCAATTGTAGTAACCGTAAACATTGAGTTACACGATCTTGCAGTAACCACGACTTCATTATCGCTCTTTTTGATTTTGAGGGCAATCTTTTAACGTTAACAGTTTAGGAGAGATTTCACGGTTAGATTTTTTTAAGATATAGGGTTTCACTGATATTTTATTTAGATTACGTGCAAATATTTTGAATCTTTACACGGTATAGCTTTAAAATATTTGCACCTTGGATTACAGGGAACGCCGGACCAAGGCTTTCATTTTATCGATTCACCTGGTTTATGGGACGTAAGGTGAGCAAGTTTTATGTTTATTTGTTTTGAACTTTGCTGTGGGATACTCGCATTTAGGTGCTTAGATCTCAATAGTTTCAATTGTACATACACTAGCTCCCTTTGATTAATGTCTTTCCCCTATTGTGACCTATGCTTTACGAATTATCCTGCATGGAAATTAATATCACACCCACACCCATCCACTGAGACAACGGCCCCCTTCACTTATCTGTTACATCAAACTCTACTGTTAGTTTCTCCAGAGTAACAAATAAAGTTTTGCTTCCAACGTATAGGACTTGTGTTTTTTTTTTGTTTTTGTGAAGTTAAATATGGGGACCATTTGAAGCGGTGATATAACGTTAGGTATTACGGCTTGACGCTCTTTGTTACGCACGTTTATTAACGAGAAAAGTGGAAAGATTACACATCGTCCAGAGTAAACTTTTGATTTTGAAACTGACAAATTTGCTACTGAAGAAACTAAAAACGAATTAAAAAAACTTTTGGAAGAGGTTAAAATTAATCCGCCGACGAAAACATTAGCGACTATTGAAACTAAAATTAAGCATTTATTCGGTAAAATTAATAATGCCGATAACTTGATAATGAAAATTAAAGAACATTTTTTTCTTGAGGTTGCATTATTTAAGTCCATATATCAAATTTTAGATAAACGAGTTGTTTTGAAAAGTTCATTATTAGACTCTTAGGTCATAGTTCAACCAGTAACGATCAAAATTTGGCTAAAAATACTTCGACACCAGTCAGTAATTTAAATTTAAATATTTCGCCTGTTACGGATATTATTGTGGAATTTAACATTTTCTGGGGACTCTATCATTTTACAGAACTGTACAAAGGGTGTGTAAAATTTTGTTATAAGTATCTCACAATTATATGTATAAGTCGTCATTATGCGCATTTTTATAACGAATTTCGGAATGATGATTTCATAATTGTTAAAAGCTCAATTCCAACCAGTGGATTATGACAAATGGCTGATGGAAGAGATTAAGTGTTGTACTCAAGGAACTGACGAGCCTATGAGAATTTATGTCGCTGTTTTGCGGACTTTATTTTTGCGATTGAATGAAAAATATCCCTATGACAAACAATTGAAGATTTTGAAGAGAAATAGCGCATCATCGTATCAAGCACAACTTGGCTTTACTGAGATTAATTCCGTTAAGCATTTAATTAAGTATAGATGATTGATTGAAGAGCGTGGTCAGGCTAGCAGCATTAAAGGTAAGGATGTACCTATACAAGAGGCACAGGTTACATTTAGAGAACCGGTGGTTAAGCGAAAAGAGAGTAGGAATGGAAGTACACTTTGTTGGAATTGCCATAACCTGGCCATATTGCGTCACAGTGTCCTGAGTCGAGGAAGAACTGGTATTGTTACCTTTGCAGAAATGTGGATTTCGCCGTTGAGAGCTATCCTATGTGCTCGAGGGCGGGAAACGAGCAGAAGAGGACAATAAATCGCCGGGAATTTTTGTAAAGTCGACCGGGTCTTAAAATAGTTTGGGGTTAAAGGACAAGTTGAGATTTTTAAGAAAAAGTTCTATTAGATTACGTATTTGATTTTAAGGATTCTGACGGTATTATTAGATAGTGGGTTATCAAAGACCGTTATAGGCAGTTCGGGTTAGGGAGAACCAATTGAAAATTATGTTAGAAAGACAATTTACGTATACGTATTTCGTGGCCAATGGTCAGTCATTTAAGTGTATTGGATCAGATACCCTACCCGTTGGCAGTTGATTTTTGGAAAAGAACTAACCTTGTTCCGGACTTTAAATTTAGAGACCATTAAGGCATTAGATAGCTGAGAGCCAGTAATACATTCACGAGTGTGAGGATTCCAGTACACCAGTCACACGCGTTTACAAAATTTGCGTTAGGTTGTTATTCTTAGGTTAGGCTTAGGGTTGTTCTTAGATTAAGAATTGTTCCTAGCTGTAATTTGTTTCCTTAGGGTAGTGCTTAGTTTTGAATGTTTTTTGGGGAAAAACACGTAGGAGAGTGTCACGAGTGGGTGACATTTTCGTAGAATTTTATTTGAATATAAGTATATTTGGATTTTTATTGTACATTTTGTTATCGCAGTTTCGAGAGGGTTTATTTGAGTAATAGGATTTCTTATTGAAAAACAGGATGTTTGTATCTCAATTCTAGATATCAGATCTTTTTCCTGGGAAATGTCCATTGCGTAGTGTTAGTATGGAGGATTTTCGTAGTGATGAGGTTATCTTAGTGAGGTAAAGGGTTTTGTGTTTGAAAAGGAATAGTGGTTTAGTTTTTCACGAATTTTTGGAGTAAAATCGCGCTTAAGCGGACTGTGCTAGCCTGTAGTTTGATAAATTTATTTGGCATCCAGAAAGTCATCACAATGCACCCGAGGCTTATTCAGATAGACAAACGGTTGCTATAAATATGTCGACACAATAAATTTTGTGTATAGAAAAGACAAAGAACAATGTGTAAATAAATTAATGTTTGTGTAGATAAATTTAGGTGAAGCAGTTAATTACATCACCTGGTCTTGTAAATATTTTTTCCATTAAATTTGGGTATATAAGTTGAAAGTCAGTTGAAATTGGCGATAGAAAGGTTGCCGAGTCTTGCAGGGTCGTGGGCGCAGAAAGAGATTCAGGAGAATTGCCTTTACTGCTGTGAGATTGAAAGAAAGAAATTGGACTGAACAATTTGGTCCGAATCAAAACCTTTCTGTGTTTATTTTTGGTGATTTTAATGAAGTTCTATTACTGTACTTGATTAAGTGGATGAACACGCTTTTTTTGTATGTAGTACTGCATAGACGCCCTTCAGACGATTAATATAATTTTACCCAAGTGTGTTCAACAGTCGTCATATTACATGTTGTGTATTATCTTTTATTTTCATTGCTGTATACTAATATTGACATCTCGAAAATTTGTCAAACTTATGTTATCGAAATGGTGGTAATTAAAATTAAGGTACTAAGTTAGATGATTTTGGTAATTCTGAACCTTGCAGGTTTCATCCCGATGTTTACATTTAATTTTTTAAATTTCACGTAAGAAATGTCGCGCTTTAAATCCTTCCTGAAATAAATTTACTGACGTATGCTTTACGAATTATCCGACATGCAAATTAACGTCACACCCACACCTTTATCTGTTACATCAGATTCTATTGGCGTGTTATACTACTCAACCAAAAATTTTAAAATCGATAAAAAATAGTCAAATTGGAGTTACATTTCTATACTATAACTAGCATGAAGGAAGATGTCACATCGGGTCTATATAAGATTGGAATATAAACCGTTCACTCGTGTAAAGATATCTATACAACTTACCAACACTTATGGGTCAAAATATAAATGAATTACTTTAACGCTTTATACTGAAAATAAAATGAATTTAAATACTTTTCTACTTTATCATCCCCTTAAACCCTGAATACGTTAAATTCTACTCTTCATTATGAAGATTACATTTTTTTAAATTTCAAACTCATTAATAAAATATTATTACTTTGGGGCGTCAAAGTTTTGAAAACGGACGAGCTTTAAAATACAAATACAAATATTAAAAAAATCCTTATTCAAATCCGAATCGTGGGATTTAAACAACATCACTTGGCTATTCACATAAATTCAAATCGATTTTAACTAGACTTCCTCAATCATAAATCCAAAAAAAATGCAAGTACACACATGTGGTATAATTATTAGTGTCAGCATAATTTTTAAAAGTAACGATTTCAACCGAAGGTAACACATATTTTGAGACTAATAAAAAAATGACACGCAAATTTGAAATAACTCCACAGTTGTTACAACACCAAAAAAGCACAGAAGTCTCAATTTGTATATTGAGAATAGACGCACACAATGTAATTAATCAAAACAAAGAACTGATCTAGCGGTTAGATCAAGTTGAATAACTGAATTCACGTGAATAATACGAAGGTTCGATAGTAATCGAAAAACAAGCAAAATTCAACTGTTATGGTATCCTTATATTATACTATAACTACTATTTAAGATAATTCTTCACAGAAAATACAATAGATCCATGTTTGCAGCATACAGTTTATGTACATCAAATATATCCGACTATTTTTGGTAGATATCGGCAACCCCATCATTAACCTACATTCACAAACTTTGTTTCGTTTTCTGTAATTAGTCGATTCAGGGTTCTATATTTGTCTTATATATCAAACTGATTTATACACTTCATACTTTAAGTAGCCACTGATAATTTCTTGTCCAGTTTCTACACTCGAATTAGTACATTTACGTAAGGCGTTAATTGATAATTCAATTACTATCGCATAAAACGACTAAAACTTGAAACCAAAGAACAAATTGAATTTAGAGACATGTTAACTGGATAAATACTTACACGCCTTTTAATAAATTTAAACAAGTCAGCAAAACAACATTCCACTAATAAACAAGTAAAACTGTAGTAAAATTACCTATCTACGGAAATAATAGTATGCCACTTTCTGTGGTTTGAATGCGAATGAAGTGAGGCAAACCAGAACAGGTAAGTTTTACGTCTGAATTAACCCATTAGCATAAAGTGCCTTACTAAATTATGCTGAGCCGACAGCTAGATCGAATGCAAGAAGATTCGAATTTTTCCATGATACTTCACTAGATACACTACACGCATAATGCGAATGGCCCTCCACGACTCAATACTCTGTTTTTAGGGAAATTACTTCCTAGTTAGGGTAACACTGATGGGCAACTTCTGCAAGGTCTAGAAGCTTCCTTTTGCACCATCGATTTCGGCCACACATCCACTTTCTCTCCCACGTTCCCTATTGGGCTACCAGAACGTTTTTTAATAAAACGTTGTAGAGCCTTGGTTGCTCATACTTAGTAATGTAGCAACATACCTAGAAATAAGATAAGTAATATTAATACTGTAAATTACGATATCAAGAGGAATATTCTGACTGACTCTAATAATAATAGTATAAATAAAGAAATTACCATAGAACCGCTTTAATAGAACAAGGTAATTTGGAGAGTAACCCAATAGCGGCTGTAGAGTAATTATTCAAATTCAATTCAATTCAACAGTTTATTAAATGTTTGATAATTAACAATTCATATAGATAATATAAAGAGTACACTTAAAATTAATTATACAAAGTATCGTGTTTATGTTGGTGATGTGCTACTCAGAGCAATTAGGAGATTAGAGTTAGGACAGGAAATAGTTATGAAAGTCGATACCGGTATACTTATCCGAGGCATCCCTTCTTTTTGCCGTTCCAGAGAGTGCTTACCTAAAAAGAGCTCACATCTCCTGACCGTGCGTGAGGATCATTCCCCACAGGTCAGTCGCAGTTTGCGCCTTAGCTAGTACTGCTGCCATCTTGCGGATGACAGGTAGGGCTTTCGCCAAATCTAAGCCTTCGAGGAAGCCTAGAATGTCGTCGAGCCCTAAATCGGGCGGAGCAGGCGCTTTCTCGACTGCGGCTCTAATCGCATTCGGTACTTGCGCCTTCTCGGTACCACTCGACGTCGCGTGGGCGTAACTAACGCCGGTTTGGTGTTGACAGGTTGTCGCTGTCGGCGACGTCTTCTTCTGTCGCTGTTGGCGTGGTGCGTCGGTTTGCTTCCGCTGGGGCTGCGACATCCCCGGAAGTTGGCCGAGCGATCACCGCCTCAGTTCACGCACTTAGCCAGGTCGGTACGGGTTTAGCGCATTCGCTGGAGTGGTGATTTCCTACCCACTTGACACAGCGTGCCGCTGCTTTTCAGCAACGCTGTACGTGACGGAATCTCTCAAATTCGTGCGCTCTACCCAGAATCGTGGTCACGGTGCGGATAGAGTCTGGTCGATTTGTTCTTTTTTAAACGCTTAAGCGATTTCTTTGATGTTCGCTGTTCCGAACGCAGACAGCGAATGGTAATTATTCGTAACCAACGTGTATCTATCTCAAGATTGATATTATAAGTACCGTAGCAAGTTTATTCTTATTCTATTAGCGTTGTTGTTCAGAGAGTTATTGCGTTCTTGTTAAAAATTTAAAGATGGCGGAGTTCGGAGGGTATCGTTTGTCTTCGTTCCATTTTCATGCTTTCAAATTTTATACTGACACGTGCAGCGTGAATCGTTCTAAAAGTGGGTGAATTTTAATCAGCGATAATTTTGGTTTTGAAACCTATATAAGGAGAACCTGAAGTCACTGACACGGGTGTAGTCTGCGGGCGTGAGATGTAAATTAAGACGTTGATCTAGTGTGACACGCTCAAGTTAAGAACACTTTTACTTTTATAAAATAAACGTGAGTCTTGCACAAACATTTTTGACCAGTAGTTTTGTTTAACTGAGAATCAAATTTGAGATTGATAAACTATACGTTGCGACTTCGCTGTGAAACATTTGAGTAAGAGGGAGTGTATTCAAATTTACGTAGCACTTGCTAAATTTTATTAGAGATATAAAGGCTTGGCCCGCTATATTGTGAGAGGATTTTTCCAGTAGTATGGTGCGAAATAAGCAAGAAAGAAAGCAACTGTAAGCATTGCCAGGTCAACCTTTTGTTTTTGTGTAACGTTAGCGACATGTGCTAACGTTACCATTTCTTTTTAAGAATTAAGAAAGTGTAATTACGCATGTACATATATAAAACTTTGCGAACTATTTACACAATTTGGACGACAGTGATACGAAGTGATCATGGCTGAACTGTTATTTTAATGGCCGTTCATTAAACTAAAAATTGCGTATGAAGAAAAGCGTACAGAAGCTTGTGATTGTGGTAGCTTCGATTTGAAGCAAATCGTTCGGGCGGCTGGTGTAGGTAGCGGACCTATTGCAACAAACATTTTTTAAATCGAAATTGTTACCGCGAGATGAAGGTTAATTAATGGAGTTTAACATATTTTATTACATATTAAGTCGTTATTTGAGCATGGTTTTCGGGATAATTTATTTTTGTAAGTAATATTTGGCTAAGGATTGAAATACATGTGTTTGAGGTTTGGCTAGTAGGTGTACGCTTAAAATCTGCTTTACTGAAGGGGCGTAACGAATCAATGGAAATTCTTATGCGCACATTCTTGATGTAAAAATGTAACTAGTTGGTAATTAATTACGTCGGTACACATTGCAATCAAGGACGTCTTTGTTTGGTACGTGTAAACTTGAGACCTAAACGTAGCGCTTGTTACGGACGAATGTGATATTTTTAAAATCAAGATGTCGTTCAATAATTAATATGAAACTGTTCCAACATAATAATTTTTTGTTTTTTATTACTTTTGAAAAATGGGGGTTGATTTCGGGGGTAAATGTAGGTAGTCTTGAAATCGGCGGAAAAGTGAGAGACAGTGAGAGTGTCGACGGAGCCAGATCGAGTTGGTTAATTAAATACCTTCATTGTAAACAGTTGTCTTTAAAAATATTTCTTGCGGGTACATTTTCTTTTGAATTAGCCAACGCTAATTTGTCTTTTCTTTCGGGTGTTAGTTTAGTGTGGTTTTCAAATATTAATCTATAAATAACAGTAACCCTTTTTGAAGTTAAACTGCGTATGTTAACGATTTGTGTCTGCAATCAATTAAAGGAATATATATTCAAGTGTAAGTAGGGCTCATTAAGCTGAAATCTGCTAAAATAAAAGACAGTACAGGGCTCCCTCACTCTTGTGCTTGTGTGAATGAGCATTGCTGTTTGTTGTTTGTATTTATATTTATGTATAGGTGGGCCTGCAGAACGGGTACAGGATAACGCTTGGTTACTAGTTGTAATGGGCAATTGCCAAGTGCTTACATACTCCCGGTTCCAGATAATCATTAAACACGTGGAATACTATTTTGATTGTTTTTATTGTTGTATAGATGAATGTGTAACCTGAGAAAGGGGCGCTGTATTTTTCTAACGCACTTCAACTTATATATCGGTCACGATCTTATGATATATTTATAACTTACCCTTGTAAGGCTTTGTTTTAATGGGCTTCTTTTTGGTGTCAGTTTGTTAAATAGAATTTCTCTTTATATGTAATTTATGGTAACTGTACGTATGTATTTTGAGCTTTAGTAGTCACTAAACAATTGTGTGCGTGTAAATTCTTTGTCTATTTTCCTTTGTCCTTGCCTTTACCTTATTATCGCCTGTGCAATTTTACTGTTGTTGTATTTTATATGTGACGTAATTTACCTTATTGTTTTATGTGCTTATTTACTTAAAGACCTACATGATTGGTTTTAAAGGGCCACGTGTTTGGTACTACGATTTTTATCCTGATTATTTATGACACAATTGTGGGTGTGACTACATGTTTTCTTTTATTGTGTTTATGTGTAAACTAAACTGCTTTTTATTCATTTTTTTCTTAATGTTATAATTTTGTACGCGCTTTAACATGATTTAATGGTGGTTTGTTATATATTTAACCCTTTCATTGTTTTTTTGTGTTATGTGATTTATTAACGTAATTGTGCAATTACTTATTTAGGAATAAAGTGGGTCTTATTGGTAGTTCCTTCCCACAATAGTACATTAACGGGCTGAACCACCACTGCGCAAAGCTCGTTAATTTTAATTTGCGTAGTTTCACTTTTTTACCTACCCTACATGATGCAACACTTATCTCATCCTGCATATCTAATTCAAATAGCACAACGTGCCTACCACTAGACGGCCAATTCGTTTGATCAGATTTGAGGTTTGCGAGTAATAGTAACATTATTGTCAGTAAAGTCAAGATAAATCACTTAGCGATTGTTTTGTTCTTGAATTTGCATTATTGCCAATAAGCTCAAAATACACCTTTCAAGATAGGGTGCCTGGGGGACGCTACACTGGTTACCCAGGAAAACATTGCAGTTAATTATTTATGAATTAGTGAGCTGTTCAGGATATCAGTGCATTTAGCGAAATTAACGTAAGATATAGACAGAGGAGTTCTTGTTTATATTGTCGAACGTGCAGGACCTCCATTTTAGATTGTATTTTTGTTTATGGTAGATTGGATTTTCGTTCATGAATATTGCTTGTATTACCAGTATTAGACTTAAAATTAGCTAGCGAACCTAAGTTAAGGTTATACTAAGATTTCATTTTCATCATTGTAAAGGGTGAAGATAGTAAACTTTATTATCTGTTAATACATTTCCAAGCTTTATGTCATTAGTTGTCCTAATATTAAAGTCCTAGCACCAACTTTACAAGTCATACAGGGTATTCTAGCAAGTATGCAATCTTTTGCGGTCATTTAAAGCAATTGTGAACAGAGGGTTTGAGTTAAAGCATGTCACAATTGATCTAAATTCACTTTTCACTTTTTTGTTTGGTTCATAATTCAGAGGTTCACCTTAAAAGTTACTTATTGAAAAGTTGATTTGTTTTCAAAATTTGGTCGACTCGTTTAGGCAATTACACCACATAAAGCTAGTGTCATAAGAACAAATATTGTAATGTTACACAAAATATATATATATATATATATATATATATATATATATAATTGTGTTGGATTTAAACTAAATTTTAAAAAGTTTAATGTTTTAATTAATTAAAGAGAACTCACACAATTGAAAGCAGAAACTAAAAGCCAAATGATGTAATATTTTTAGTAACCATCTGCTGTTCATTTATAAGATAAGAAAAAAAAAGGAAAAGGCCACGTATTTCATTCCCTCCCCAAGGGGGACGGCGGGCTACTCGAGCTTTCCGAGCTCCTTCAGCCACAATCATGGATTCCCAGCATACATACATACATTACGTATACATGCATGTTGGGATTAAGCATGGGCGTGGTCAGGATATGATCGGAAGGAACGGAGTTAGGGTTCTGAGAGGGAAAACACTACCCAGTATTCGCTAAGTAGCCGCATATGGTGTGCATGTATGTAGTGACCATGCCGCTACATGTGTATAAGGAAAGCGGCCTGAAAAAACCTCATACAAGTTATACGGTAACGGGAATCGAACCCATTGCCTCCCGATTGCTAAGCAAGTCGTGTCACTCGAGCTACTAGCTCGATCAGGTATTATGTAGTATTCTTGTTAAATACAGAATTAAAACTTTTAAAGAGGCAAGTTCACGTTTAACCTATTTATGTTGCTTCACTTTGCCAGATATACGAGCATAAATTCGAAGTATACAGGAAACGAAAGTATATGGTGTAATCAATAATTTACTGGTAATTTATTTGTTTCTTAAGTTTTGCGCAATTTTGTTTTTAATCTTAATTAAATTTAAAGGTTTTCAAAATTGATTTGACGTGCATGTGTTTGTTGTTTTGAATAAAATAAAATTACTGCGATGACTGGGACGAAGTTTAACGTATTATCTTATAGAGCAGGATACAATACTATCTTCCATAGACACGTAGGATTAGCAGTTGCCTAGGGCCATTTACTTCAGAAAAATTCTAGACTGTGATATAGCTTAAAGACTATTCTCCTTAAGTGTAAGGTTTTTATGTCAAATTTTAGCTCTTTTACGTCTTATAAAGGCCCACCCCCAACTGCATTGCAGTTACGTTGGCAACCCGCTTACATTGGTGAGCCTTTATGACGCATACTGCAGTTTGATCGTGGCAAGGTTATTTTATTAGTCACAATTTGCACATCAGCTGTCGTTAATTCTGAGATAATACAAAGACCTTTTTAAATAATTTTATATGCATGAAGATGCAACCTATTCTACACAATTAGGAAAATCACTTAATCAGTAAGCCTCTGAAACGTAGGTTGTAGTTAATTTATTTCCAATCACATTATAGTAAATTAAAATAAATCAAATGGCCGTATGATTAAATATTTGTGCTTAGGGCCAAACTAGTTTTCCAATTCAGTAGAAATAAAATAAAGTCACATTGGCACAGTCTTGTACACAATTCAATCCGTTAATGTTACTTAAATGTAAAGTGGGACCAGTACACTTAGCTTTTCAATGAACATATTTTGACAAATTTTCCATCTCATCTGAAAGCCTAAATGAACAAAATATAAAAATGAAAAGAAAAGATAAAATTATTTTTTAATTCGGTTAGGCCGTATACACAGCTTTTCAGTTCAATCATATGGTATATTTAACCAGCTTCACTTGCTTATAGCATATGTGTCATGGGTAATTATGACGTTACTTCAAAGCTTTAAAAAACGAAGATGTTATATGGTTTACTGCTAAAGAATGGAATGCCTAAAGTGTTACGCTAAAAAAACAACGAAATGGTAAGTTGCTTACGTATATCACGTACCTACTATATCAAACTTTATAAATTATACCTTAGATGTTCTTTATTCACGTAAAATAGTTTATTATTACAAACTATACTGTATACTGTAAAAACAAAATTATTAACGAGTTGTGTAAACATAAATACAACCCATGTTAAGATAAAATAAACAATACTAAACGAGCCTTTGTATCACATAGATTTCGAATGAATTATTTATTTTACTGCAGTACACTAAAAATGGAAAATATATCTTAGCGAGATAAATTAGAAAATAATTAATTTTTTTTTATTTATTTATGGAAAACGGAATTGCTATCATAAATGGGGGAAAGATCTTGACTCGTATTTCAAAATTTAATGAGGTTAGCTATTGGATGTTGTAGGATTTCACCCTCCTTGGATGCAGTCTATATTTATTCATTTCTGTGAAATTACCGGACATCTAAGGTTGTACTTGATTTGCATTTCGCAGACATCTAAGTGCCAAGATGTCCCGCGAGTGCATAAACGATATATTCTTTAGTAAAATTCTCTCTGCGTATAATGAGTATAATGTTTGCAATTACTAAATATACGGAGTTTGAAAAGACAAAAGTAGGTATATAATTATTTTAGCAATAACAAGGTTAAAACGTTATGTTTTTATTATTTTTTAAGTGCCTGTTTTAGTGTAAAGAGTAATAATGGAACGAGAAGAGCCAAAGGGTGTACTCCAGTTACGTTAAGATTATGATGTGCTCGTTATGAATGGGTCACCCTGCATGTTTTATTTTAATCCCGTATACATTTCATTCTTTATGCTTAATTAAAACAAGCATTAAAACGAGGATCCCTTTATTAATTCTTATCTAGGTTAAAATTTCATACCATGTTACCTTTAGCTAACAGCAGTAAAACTTCAACACGCACATTTTTATTCGCATGTCTTAAGCATCATATTTTTATACTTTAATTTAAAGCAAGTTAATGTAAAAAATTAGGATCTGAGATCACTCCAAATTTGATAACAAATTTAATTATTACAGTTGTAGCTTTATGGTAATATTAAGGAAAATGGTCAAAACATCATTTCGCATATTTATATATATATATATATATATATATATATATATATATATATATATATATATTTTTTTTTTTTAATAATTGTGGACTTGTACAGGCTAAATTTGGTTTATCGTGCTAAAGCACACAGGAACATAGGAGGATGGATAGAGAGACACTGAATTGCCAAGAGATGCCTTTGAACAGCTAGTTACCCTAAAAGTGAGAGGAAAATAGGTACTACGGAAATCATTCCAGGGTTTGGAAGCCAACAGAAGATGGTCAACCCATGATGGATTTGAAGATACAGTCATTCCCTACAGAGTAATAGAGTCTGAAAACTTAAGAGCCATTCATACTTACAACAAGAAATGATCGATCTTTTTTGGCGGACACAAGGCAACACTTTTTGTTACCATTAAATTTAACTCCATTCGAGAATTCATTGTCTTTGTTGATTGAATTTGCCATATCAGTTTTAATGCCTTGAGACATAAAAGATAGATTACCATTATAAGTAGACTGAGATTAACTACAATGAAGAGTTCGGTCGTCAGCAAAGCAATGGATCGGACTAGTTGTTGAAGAAATAAGGTCATTTATGTATAGCAGGAAAAGTTTGGGCGCTATAACTGATCCCTGTGGTACGCCCGCGTTAATGCCAACTTCTTTTGAAAAACAACCATCAACTACGACACGTATTCGTGTTTTATCAAGCAAACTAGAAACCCAGTTGATGAGCATATCATTTAACCCAAACGAGGTAAGTTTGGCAAGTAAACACTTATGTCAAACTTGGAAAAATACCTTTGAGGTATCTAAAGCGACTACAACTGTTTCACCGGATTGTTCTAATGTATTATTCCAAACTTGGGTCACATATGATAGAGGATCACCTGTTGAATGACTCTGCCTAAACCCATATTGGTAGTCATTGAGGAGCTTCTTAGTTTCAAGGAATGAGAGCCGTTGCTGAATTTAGACAAACTGGAAGTGAAGGCAATTGGTCAGTAGTTCGAGAGATCGGTCTTAGCGCCTTTTTTGCAAATAGGTTGAACATTTGCTAACTTCCATGTTGAAGGGAATTCCCCAGAAGACTTAGAGATCGAATAAAGTTTAGATAGGGCTGGTACTAGTTCGGGGCAACATTTCTTTAGGACAATAGCTGGGCTACCGTCTGGGTCAGTCGCCTTATTGAGATCAAGCCTACTGACAATCGATTCTAGGAGCTTGTACAGAAAATGAATCGGTTTCATAGCGTATGAAAAAGAGTTGGCTAGGGGAACATCCTTTCCATAATCATTCACACACGAGTGCCAGTGATTCTGGAACACAATCAGCAACTACAGATCCGGCAAAAGATGTCGGGGGGGGATGTACCAAAGTTTTACTAATGGCTTTAGCTAAAGACCAAAATTTACGCCTGCCCAAAGGAGATGTAGCAAGTTCATTGCATTTTCGTTTCAAACAATTTTTTAGCTTTAGTGATGACGCTTCGAGATGTTTCTAGCACCAATGTGTTCTGCTCGACTGTCGATCGTTTCATTAGATTTCCATGTAATATAAGATTTATTTTTCAAAGATATTGCCCTATTGAACCAGGGTTGGGAACGCGAATGACCTATACGATTCTGTTTTTTAGGGAATGTATATCTCTATGCCCATAAGAATGACTTCAGATACTGAAGCAGCAATGTCCGAAGAAGAGGACGACTTAAACCAATATTCACGCGATGGAAAGGTTGCAAGGAAGTCTCGTAAATTACTCCATCTAACTGGCTTAAGACACCACAAGCTTCAATTGCTTTTGCGAACAAAAGCGGAATTAGGCACAGCAGAAATTATTTCTACTAGACACTGCTCAGATAGGCCTAGAGGAAAAAGAACGAAAGTTCTATTTGGGTTTGATGTAATAAAGAGATCTAGAAGATGTGGGGTATTGATAGGGTTATCAGGGATTCTTATGCGTTCAGATATCATTTGTGTGAGATCACAAGCAATAGCAAATATTTCTGCACTATGACGAGCTGGATTAGTAGTAGATGAAAATTGAAGCCAATTAGAGTTATGAACATTGAATGAATATATATTACAAATACAGTACAAACCTTTGATTATATGTATTAAGTGGATAGAGCCTTCATCATGTGAGAAGAGTACTCCCCTGTTCCGAATTGTGCAAGAAAGATACGCATAGAATAAGTGTTGTTCCACTACATATTAGTTACTTGCCAAATAAACCATTAAAAAACGTGTTCTCAATTTCAATTCTTTTCCAACAATTTCTGGTCCATGGAACACGGATTTGATAACCATTTTAGGTAATACAGCCGCTGAAAAATTAAGGATTAACAAGAAGCATCCTACAACGCATATACGCCACAAAAGCTTTGCAAGACATCTGGATGCCTATAAACATATGTTTATAGAACGCAGCTGCTCAACAACCAAAACAAAGACCAATATAACGCCGCAAAACCGCCGGATTTGCACTTTGCACACAAATAACTGGTCTAATATTGCTACATGCTGCTGTTACTACTATAAACTGGTCGTATGATTCATCCCATTATTATTTCTACAAACAAAAACACTCTTTTAATTTTGTACTTACATGCAAATTGAATTTAAGTATCTGAAATTCTCATCACACAGACACGAACTTAGAGTTACACTGTGGCGATTATACTGAATTTTAAAATGAATACTTTCAAGCTCTTTCTAAAGGTAAACACTTCCTTTTCCAAAATCGTACTTGGTCCCTGGTTCAAGAATCACAAGCTTCAAGCCATGCCTCCTAAACGTTCTATGTCAATTCTGTCACCACAATCTCCTAGCACAAATAGCGTTAATATTGCCACAAAACAGCCTGCGCCTAGAACGGTACCTGGTGAATTTGTACCAACGGAAAATTATTCTCAACAGCCACATTTGGAGCTTTGCTCAAGCCTAGTCAAATTGCAAACCTTGCAAATGAAAATGTTTAACGACGACCCACACATATTTTTGAGTTTTTTGAAGGATTCAAATCACTCGTTCATAACAACGATGCGTTTGATGACGTTACACGTTTTCTATACTTAAAATCTGTTTTGGGTGCAGAGCCGTCCAAGGTAATAGAGTCTCTAGATATAATTCCTGCCAATTATCACATCGCTTTAAATATTATCGAAAAACGCTACAGAAATACAAGGTTCCTAATTCATTCGCACATTAAAGCAATGGTCGAATTCCCCAAAATAAATAGTCTGCCTCATCAATCAGGCATGTAGTTGATTCGATACAAGCTCACTTAAGAGAATTAGAATCTCTAGGTGAACCCATTCATACATGTGCTAGTTTTATGCAGTTTTTGATTATAAATAAACTAGATTATAACACCAGGCGGGAACCTCTAATTGACTTTCTCGAAAAATGTGCTAGATTATTAGAGAAGATCGACAAGCCCTTAAATCATTAGAAACAGGTAAATCTTCACATACTACACGCAACTTAAAACAAGGCAAACCTCAAGTTAATTATAATGAACATTCATTTGTTAATGTCATAGCAGAACCCCCTCATAATCAAGTTAATTTCGTTCTTTGTAAATCAAACCATAGACTAATGCGTTGCCAAACTTTCTTGGATTTGGCTCTACATTTACGCTATTCCAAAGTTAAGTAACTTAACTTGTGCACAAACTGTCTGCGCAGTGGTCATTTCACTTCTAATTGCAAACCTGGAAACCGCAAGACCTGTAACAAAAGGAGTTCCACACTCTTACACTCGGAATCGCCAGTTAAACCACTCAACATTATTTCCGAAGCACCTTATAGTCAACCTACAACCTTTAATTCTCCTCAGCCTACCACTTCAATCGTTTCGACACATGTCCTCTTTCTTGTAATCTTGTACAAATTCTTCCAACCGCTGTCGTTTGCGTTGAAAACGCTACAGGAATACTTCACAAATATGTTGCGATTGTAGACTCCGCTTCAATAAAATCGTACATGACTATTACATTATGTAATAAATTGAAATTACCAACTATATTAGGCATAAGCCAAGCTAAAGATTATGTAACCGAAATGGTACAACTGGTATCTCCTTTAATGATATACAACTAAATGGTCCCGTTCTTCAGGACGATTTATTTTTATACTTTTACGCTTTCGTCATTTTGCGTACACTATGACCAGCGACTGCGCTAAAATGTATCGTTATATTTTTGTTCAAGAATCCCAACGCTTACTCCAGAGAATATTTTGGAGACCTGAACCAACCGCACCTCTTGAAATTTATGGTGGAAAGTCATCTAGTTATCTTGCGATTCGCTGTCTTTTTGAAATTGCCAACTTATGTGAAGCCGATCATCCCCAAATTTCAAACATAATCCGTAAGGATATGTACTGCGATGATTTGCTTACCAGTTGTCAATCAATTGAGAATGCTCGCTATGTCTGCACGAACATGACCGAAATATTCCATTCTGGTGGTTTTACTCTCCGTAAGTGGAACTCTAATTGAAACCCTAGAAACCGATCAGTCAGATGGCATTCCCAACAATATTTTAAAATTTGGACGCACTCAAAATGCGAAAACTTTGGGCTTCTTCTTCAATAGCTATTCAGATCATTTTTTCTTTGAAATTGAAATATTTGATAATATTTACAAGGTTATCACGAAGCGAACTATTTTATCTTTCACATCAACGATTTTTGACCATCTAGGATTACTGTGCCCTTGTACCGTGACTGCAAGAATTTTTATGCAGAAGCTATTGTTAAATAATTCACCCTGGGATCAAACTTTGCCCTCTGATCTACAAACACAATGGCAACTTTTTTGTAGAGATTGATACAGTTTAAATGAACTGCGTATACCAAGACAATCCATTTGTACTTCTTTCAAATCTGTTGAGATTCACGCCTTTTCAGGCGGCAGCAAAGCCGCTTATGGCACGTGTGCTACCTTCGATCGGTTAATGTTCTAAAACAAGAGTTGCAACTCTAAAATCAATTACCGTTCCTAAATTGGAATTATCTGGAGCATTGTTAATGGCTCAATTAGTCGGCAAGGTGAAAATTGTTCTTAACATTAATATGCTGTCGCAACTTACTAGATTGATTCCACGATTGTTCTCGTATGGATCAATGTCGAACCGCATTCATTATAAACCTTTGTTTCTAACAGTATTTCTCAAATTCAAGCCCTCGCCCTCAGATCTGCGTGGAAATACGTATCCACTGAACTGAACCCTGCAGACTTAGTTACTGGCGGTATAGCTGCAAATAAACTGTTTACTCTCGAACTTTGGTGGAGAGGCCCTGACTTCTTGTCAAAATCTGAATCTGAACATACAACGCAAGTTTTTACTATTTTTATGCCTTACCCGATTATAAATGAAACTACTATTGCTTCACATGTACCTCTTAAATCATGCAACGCGTTTATAGGGTTTGAACGTTACTCAAACTTGAACAAACTCAAACGAGTATTAGCTTATTGTTTACGATTTATATCAAATTGCCGCTCTTCAAGAGATAATAGAATATTCACATCAATAACGTTTGCTGAACTACAAAACTCTCTTATTCATCTGGCTCGACTGTCACAATTAGAATCCTTTATCAATGACGTTGAATAACAATAATAATAATAATAATAATAATAATAATAATAATAATAATAATAATAATAATAATAATAGTAATAATAATAATAACAATAGTGTTTATTATTTGGCATAATGTCATGATGAACAGAGGTATATATGAGCATGTATGTAAGAGAAACAGAAATAAATACACATTATGCAATTAACCCCAAGGCGAGATTCAACTTGGGGGTATCACCCTTGTTGCTCTTCCACCTAAACCTTGAATTAGAAAATAAGAAGATTACACTATATATGCCTATAACTAATTTAAGACTAAAATTCTGTGCTAATTTTATAATTGTAAATGTAAACAATCTAATAAGTGTCTATAAATAAATGTAACATTATCTACTTTATAACTGCTTCCGAAACAAGTGCAACCTTTAAATTTGTCTGCTTTAAAGTTTTTACATTCAGAAGGAATGTTATTGTACAATTTATAAATTTGAAATGTGAAGGATCGTTCATATATAGTCATCGAGTGAAGTGGAGGAGAAATAAGACCCTTGAATCGGGTGTTAACATTGTGGACATCTGTTCTAAAGGTTATTGTATTCTACAGATATGGAGGTTTCTTGCTATTTAGAATTTGTTGGTAAAAACATAAATTTTGTAATATTCTACGATTTTCCATTGTTAACCAACAAATTTCGGACAACTTACGCGATACATACATACATGATCATATTTCCTTTTGAATACGACTACATGTAATTGCATTAATAGATTAATGATATACTGGCACATAGTAGTTAAAATGAGAAAGGACAAGTGCTTTACACAGCCTTTTTTTCATTAAGATGTTTAAATATGATCTGTGTGGATAAAGCGATTTCAGGCGAGATATGTAGTTAGCTATTTGATCTTTATACTGAAACCTATTGTCCAATGTTAGGCACACCCTAATGACTATCTACCTCTGAAATCTAGTCACTTTCTTCGTTCGACCACCACAGTTCCACACCTTGATGTCTCACACATCCCCACATCCCACAGAACCGCTTGAGTCTTTTTCAACGAATTCAACAGATTGTGCAACACTTTTGGACCCGCTGGTCTCAAGAGTATATCTCAGAGCTTCAAACACGAACTCGCTGGCAAACAAAGACATCTAATGTAAGACCTAATACTCTGGTGTTGTTAAAGGAGGCCAACATACCTCCTGCTAAATAGAAACTTGCACGGGTAGTTGAAGCGGTTGCTGGTAACGATGGTGTAGTACATGTGTTGCGTTTGTCCACATCCCTTGCAAGATGAGCTATTATAGAAACTTATGTTGTGTGTGATTTATTAATTTTAGCATGTAATTATTATTAGCATATGTCCTACTTATAATCTTGTTCATATATATTTAAGCTTTCCATTTCTTTGAAAGGACTTACATCCTTCCAACGGGGGGAGGGGGCATGTTAAATATTTTTGTGTCAAAATTTTGTATTTAAATCGAACATAACGCTCAATGTTTTTTTTGCGCATGTGCTCTTTTTTAATTTAAGACAATGTTTTCACGCAAGTTAGTCTGTAGCCTTTCTTTTAGCGTCCATTTGTGCTGAAGCATAGAATAAGTTTTGTTCTACTACATATTAGTTACCATTAGTAGCAATTAAAAATAGTGTTCTCGAATTCAGTTCTTTTCCAACACAATGTAATGCGTTATCTATGTAGTATACAAAATTGTTAGTTTTATTTATTTACTGTTGATAGTTTTACTATTTCGTTTAAGTGATCTAAAGTACACCATTGAAGTTGAATTTAAACGAAAGCGTATAAAGCCCAAAACCTATCTTGTAATGTGCGACGGCATCGAATACAGAGGGTGATAAATCAAAGTCGAGTAACAACCAGCTAAAGTTCTTAAACAACTAAATTTACACATGCGCGGCTTTATACATACAATAAAAATTATATTATTGTTATTTAAGGCCTATAGTTATAAAGTGAGTGACAAGACTGGAAGTTCCAGGTAGTAATGAATTAACGTTGTGGATAATGTTAAGGTAGAGTGAAATGCATTGGAAATATTTCACTGTGTTATGTTTAAATAAGTATGCAAAAAAAATGGATCTACAACTGTAGTATATAAAATCGTGTTGTTGTTTCTGACAGCAAACGGAAAGAGAAAAGGGGAGCACATCCGTGATCAGGAATACACTGCGCATTTTGTTAATCCTTTTCTTGGGTATCTTCCGGCACGGTTAATAGTTAAGGCGAATGCGTTATCGGGCTAATAGCCCTATTTATATGCTGCTGCCGCCATGCGTATTGTAAACAAGGGTCGGATCGTTCGCCTTTAGTGATACCTACTACAAAAGTAAAAAAAATTCTTTCCGAGTTTTCAAGTAGTTTCATTGCAGATGCCGTTATACAAACTATATCTTTTAACTTCTATTAACTGATACTACAATTCTATTAACAGTTTATTTAAATTACATTAAATATTACATTGACGATGCAAAATATCACGTGGTATTAAATGAAAACAGACTCGAGAACGTAACATAACAAATAATTTCTGTTTGGTTGTGTTTTGCGCTTTTGCTTGAAGCAAGAGTTGATTTTATACGTAAAATGCCTTGCGTTATGCGATAAGCCTGCCAAGCCAGTCGTTTGAGAAAGGTTTATCTTGTTATAAAGTAATAACAAGATACAAAAGACTAAAGATGAAAAGATATTGTTTTAACGAGAAGAGTCAATTGGTTGAAGAGCAGTTGCATTGTTGGTCTCTTGTTTCTAGAGTTCTTAAACATATTTAACGCGATCCTTTCTTGGAATGTTTACACTATTAAAACGTTTTTAAACGCAGATGGATTTGTATTAAATCAAATTAGTGTAATTTACAAACCCTTGTTAATAGCCATTTTACATTGATATTACAATTCTAATGGTGATTTATATTGAAATTGATAGTTATTCACAAAGCACCGAAACAATCTTGTGCCTTTCTCTATATACTTTTCAGTTCTGTAAAGAATTGTACATAGGCTTTTATTATTAATAAATACTTTATAGTATTTTTTGTTAATAAATGTTTTTCGTTCAAAAAACGTCAAAAGACGAGAAATTGCCGTCGCCCCCATGACTGGAAATAGTATTATAATAAGGGGGCCCTCATTCTGTCTCGTATATGAACCTATGTTAGAGTCTATGCTCTCTTGTTGTGCTCCTCTTAATGGTAAATAGTATTCTAACAAGGGGCCTAATGCTAACTTGTAAGCCTAGTACAAAAACTTGTGTTATGATCTGCACACACATGTGGCCCCTTGTTGCGAAATTTGAATTAGTGTCGCTATCTAGTTGTGTATGGACTAATGAATAGTTTCTGTAGTAAAGTTGGCGCCACCTAGTTGAATATTTATAGGACTAAAAGGTTTGTTTTGGCGCCATAGTTTGTTTTATACTAGAAATGAATCTTTTTTCCCTCTCCTCTTTCTTCCCTTCCCTTTTCCTTTTCTCCTTCTTCCTTCTCCCTCTCCTTCTTCCCTTTTCTCCCTCTCCCTCCCCCTCTCCCTCTCCCTCTCCCTCTCCTTCCCTCTTCTCCCTCTTCCCTCTCTCCTCTTCTCCCTCTCCTCTCCCTCTCCCTCTTCTCCCTTCTCCTTCCCTCTCCCTTTTTCTCCCTCTTTTTCCCTTCTTTTTTCTTTTTTCTTTTCCCCCTTTTTTTCCTTTTTTTTTCCCCCTTTTTTTTTTCCCTCCTCCCCTCTTCCCTCTCCCTCTTCCCCTCTCCCTCTTCTCCCTCTTCTTTCCCTTCCTTCTCCCTCTCCCTCTCCCTCTCCCTCTCCCTCCCTCCCTCTCCCTTCCCTCTCCCTCTCCCTCTCCCTCTCCTCCCTCTCCCTCTCCCTCCCTCTCCCTCTCCCTCTTCTCCCTCTCCCTCTCCCTCTCCCTCTCCCTCTCCCTCTCCCTCTTCCCTCTCCCCCTCTCCCTCTCCTCTCCCTCTCCCTCTCCTCTCCCTCCCTCCCTCTCCCTCTCCCTCCCTCTCCCCTCTCCCTCTCCCTCTCCTCTCCCTCTCCCTCTCCCCTCCCCTTCCTCCCTCTCCCTCTCCCTCTTCCCTCTCCCTCTCCCTCCTCTCCCTCTTCCCCTCTCCCTCCCTCCCTCTCCCTCTCCCTCTCCCTCTCCCTCTCCCTCCCTCTCCCTCTCCCTCTCCCTCTCCCTCTCCCTCTCCCTCTCCCTCTCCCTCTTCTCCCTCTCCCTCTTCTCCCTCTTTTCCCTCCCTCTCCCTCTCCCTCTCCCTCCCTCTCCCTCTCCCTCTCCCTCTCCCTCCTCCCTCTCCCTCTCCCTCTTCCCCTCTTCTCCCTCCTCTCTCTCCCTCTCCCTCTCCTCTCCTCTCCCTCTCCCTCTCCCTCTCCTCTTCTCTCTCCTCTCCCTCTCCCTCTCTCTCCTCTCCTTCTTCTCCCTCTCCTCTCCTCTCCCTCTCTCTCCTCTCCCTCTCCTCTCCCTTCTCCTCTCCTTTTCCTCTCTTCTTCTTTCCCCTCTCTCCCTCTTTTCTCTCCCTCTCCTCTCTCCTCTTTTCTTTCCTTCTCTCCTCTCCCTCTCCTTGTGCTCCCTCTGTCCTAATGACGAACTCCTGAAATATGATTTAAAACCAAAATAACAACAATCTTTATACATTTATTAACTTTATTTCTGTAATGCAATGTTTTTTATATGAAACGTGAAACTTACAATAAATTCAACCAAATTTAAATACAAAAATGAAAACGGAAGAGAAAATGTCTAATAATTGATATGATCCACTATTTCTTACAGTCGGGACAATAATAGGTCACGTGTTCTTTACACAAATATTTTTACAGTTAATGCAGGTCATATTAGCTTTGTTATCACATTTAGAAGGGCAAAATTTGCAGCGCGCTCGTTTGTTTTGTTGCTAGTTCCAGGAAGAGGTGCGGTAGAATTTTCCACCAATGGTTGTTGAATAAGTGTTACAATTGCAGCTGCTTATTCATTACGGGGAAGATGTTTTCTGGACAAAATGTAAGGATTTACCAATTGTTTGCCCAGTTGTTCCAAAAACAGTCTTCTTTTGAACAAAACATTTTTATTCCAGTCTGGATTTATTTCGCGCCATAAGACGAAAGCATTATAGGCACTGGTATCTAAAATGTTGTAAAATAAGATTATGGGCCATCGATTTGTTTTTCGTTTGCATGTGTATGCACCGATTAGCTGATCTAATGTATCAACTGGTCCTTTGGTAAAATTATAATCAAGGTTTTTTGTCTTCTCTGTCGCTTATTTGTTTCTGGTTATGAAACGTACTCATTAGAATGACCTTCTTGTATTTTTTGGAATATAAGACACAACTGCGGTATCTTTAGTAAAATAAAATTTGGAACTATGCACAACGTTATTTACTTCCATGATAGGTAGCTCAGGCTTGCTGACAGTCCCTAACATAGCAAGATTTCTTTTGAGCAGCATTTGACCCAATTTATACGATGTAAAGAAATTGTCACAAGTTACGTTCTGACCTCTTAGTCCATAAGTAAGGTCTAAAACTACTCTCAGCCCTTGATCCTTCTCAGGTTTTCCCCCAGGTGGTTTTCCCGTATATACTTGAACTTCTAAAGCATAAAAACTTGCACTATCACAAAGCGTCCATGGTTTGATGCCATATATACTGCTTGAATGGACAACGACCTCCAAATGCAATCAGCTGCTCGTACACAGTTACGTTTTGCCCAAGATTGTACATTTTGGTAGTATTTCAGCCCATTTGTCCCAAAATTCTCTAATAGGAGCCAACTTATACCGTAGTCTTCTTTCCTTGAGATCTTCTTTATTATCAAACCGTAACACGCGGGAATATTTATTAGAGGTCTGCCTGTTTCTGCATTCCACAAACTTCTGGTAGATTCATCATGCGATCTGTAAACTCCTCCTAACAGTAACAAACCTATGTACGCCTGCAACGTAATGTCATCTAATTCTTGCCACTTGTCACCGTACACTCTACGACCTTCGATGTTAGTCATTTTCAAAATTATATTTTCCAGAGAACTATTGAAAAATAGCTGAAATGTAGATTTTACATCCTGGACTCGTGCATTGCTGTATCTAGTTGGACCTGGAGCGACTTTTATGATATTTGCACTAGTTGCACGCCCTGATTGAGGAAATGGATCTAACATCCAAGTTATGGCATTATCTTTAGATTGAACCGATTGAGCAGGTGGCATCAATTGCGTAGGATTTGTCCGTCCAGCATCGTCGAAAAAATCATCGTCTGACTGTTCATAATCACTATCTTCACTGATATGATCTTCCTCTTCAGAAGCTTCATCGTCACTAATGTCACTCAAATTATCAATAAGTTTTCTAAGTCTTCACCACTAAGATATTTTTTGCCATTATTGTTATTTCAGCACTTTAGAAGAACTAGTAGTACGTACAACAAACCGCACTTTACTCTGCAACGTAACAAACAAAACTGTCGGTTGCATACTGCGATATGATATTTATACCTGCTGCAAGTTGCAAGTCTGTTCCTGTTTCGACTTGCACACGCGGCTACAGACCTGCCGAAAATGCTGTAGTAACTCGCATAGGTAGGTACATTTGAACAAGCATGTGATGATATGCATATTATCTATCCTCAAATTTCAATATAAAATAATTGGAAATACAAATTTATACGTCCTACTAATGTATTACAGCCTCGGGTCATAATGACCCGAGGAACATCAATGTAACAATCATGTTTAAAAAAATAAGGAAAAAAAATTTATTAAAACAAACAAGCCACCTCATTCTTCAATGGATTAGAAACAAAGTCATTAACTACGAAGTTTAGATATTAATAAACAAAAAAGTTATCTAAACAACAATTTGATTTCGGGTCATATAGACCCGAAGGTAACAGCAGGGTTAAAACTTTATCCATGTCGTTCCTCAGTTGCGTTAAAATGTTGTTTTGTGTGACATCTGGCGCCTGCAGATAAAATCCAACTGCAGAATAATCATCTTCTTCAAATAGTGGTCCACAGTGTTTGAAAGAAATTACCCAAAAATTCGACCAAGTAATGGTCCTAACAGGAGTGGTAGAAATGCACCGCCCTCCTGTATACGACTTTCTAAAATGGTATGTGTACACTCGCATATACATTCCACCTGCTTACAAGGCAGACATTTCAATAAAGCGGAACGTGGACTTTTACTTAATCTGGCTAATGCGCTCAGGATATCGGTGTTTTCAATTAAAGCGTCAACCATCATATATGATGTAATCTTTATGACTGAGACTTAAACCCTTTTTCCGCTATTACGTACTTGGCAAATATCTTGAGGCCCGAATATGTTTGCTCTATAGCGTAGCACATCCGGTGTATTCTGTTTTAAATCGAACAATACATATTCGTGCGGGTTTGAAGTGGAACCCCGGTACGCAGCCTCTAAAAGTTTCGGATTTTCAGGTGAAATCTGTCTTGCTAAATTCTGTACTTGAGCTCTGTCATTTGGGTTCTTAAAGAAGATTATGTAATGAGCGCTGAGAGAGATATCTTGCTGTCCACGTCCTTGGTAAAATATGTTTAGAGTTCAGAAAAACACACTTAGGTTTCTATAATGACAAAACTTTGTAAAAGTATCAACCAGCGAACCATTAGTTTCGAGCATTAGATCATCAGTTATTATTAAGACCGGTTTTTTATCGTCAAACTGCTGCATATGAGGTAAACCCTTCTGAAATTCCACTGAGAGATCTTTGAATAACGGTTGACACTCACTGTAGAAGTAGATATTTTTTTCAAAAGCTGTGTCGCAGACAGTTTCGATATTTTTTAGAAAATCAAGGATAAAATACGATTTCCCACAACCCGATTGTCCCTCTACTATTGCTGAAAAGGGATGCTTAAACTGACCCTGCATAACAACTTGTCTACTTTATCGTGCTTTCTTTTAAAATCAAAAACGAGATTTGTTTTCTAGCATGTAAATATCGAAAATTGATAATGAAGGTCGCTTTATTTACCTTTTAAACATAAAAATGATCCTATTGTTTTCTTTTTAAATATTTACTTAAAACCAACACGTGTTTTAAAAATCGTGGATTAACAATAGTAGTTATAAGATGTATACCTAATGATAATACTTACTTAGCTACTTAATTACCCGTTTTATTTTAAAGTAATTGTTGTGTATGAGTACTGTTGAATGCTGACCTTTATAATCTCAAGGAGGAATTTTATATCTATACACAATATTAAAAACAGTTGAAGGCTTGCTTTACACAATCTAGGTGAAAATTATTTTTAAGCATGTTGTAATAAAATTTCATATAAGCAAGCAAGGTCGCTCTAACGACAGTTAACGCAAAAGGTAGATAGGGAATTACAATAAGTGTGAGAGAGGTGTAATTAGATTTGTATATTTAAGTTATACATTCTAAGAATTACTTTATGTTAATGACTGGGAAACCGATAATCTGTTTTATGTCAACTATTCATAAGTAAAACACAGAAAGCGGGTTTAGTGAGACTATGTATACGCTGTATAAAATACTTCAATATTCAGTTTTCCAACACACAGTTATTATTATTAGAACAACCGAAGGAAAACATATCTGAAGGTATGCATATTATTTTTAATATATATTTTACTCGACATTGTTCACAAGAAATGTCATTAAAGATTTTAATGTACTGTTATCCTTATAGGAGGGCGCCATAAACTAATAGCGTCAAGTGTTATTCTATAGACTCGATCTCAGCTCATTTGTTTGGTTAGTTAGATAAAGGTGTCTGTTACGCTAGTCTTTTTTTTAATTAATTAATAACATTATGCGGACACATATTTGTGGATTTAAACTAAATCAGTATTTTTGAAATGTAAGTTTGTTTTCGCAAGCTGTAAGTTATGATTTGATTTTATTGAGATTGATTTGGTAGAGTGATTGAGATTAATCTGATTGATTTGATAGAGCATGATTTGCTTAATTGATTTTGATTAATGCTATTTATCATTAAGGGGACCACGACAAGGGGGCGTAGACCCTAACACAAGTTCATATACTTGCCTTATGAGACAGAATGAGGGCACCATTATTAGAATACCATTTCCAGTCATGGGGGCCACGGCAAGGGAGCGAAGGCCCGAGAGCTAGTTACTATATCTGTCTTATTTGATTAACGTCTAAAAATTCCATAACAATGATAACGTAATGCTTTTCAAATAGAACAAAATTAACTGAACTCAAATGTACGTATTTATTGTATCTTTCCAAGGTCAAATTGAGTTATTGCAAATTCCCAAAGCCAACACCAAGGCCACGCCCGGGGTCAATCCCTCAAGTCAACACCCAGGGTCGGCCACGAGGTCAGTCTCAAGATCAAAAGTACGACCCCCTCGTGGGCGTCAATGTCAAAAGTGAAAGGTTAGGTGTCCGTGTTCTACTAATATTCGTTATAAATACAAACCATTTATTTAATACAGTAAGAACTTCATTAAAACATGAAATGGATTAGGGATCACGTGTTGAGAATATATGCACTTAAATTTTAAGAATGAATACAAATCTTCGCGGTGCTGATTTAGCAACTCTTTTGACGTATTTAAAAGAATAATGAAAGTTCGTTATTACATGCTTACTATATTAGCTTCGAAACAAAAATTAAATTTACATGTACAACCAACATCTAACCTGAATGTGTATGGAGTGTGCCTCTTGTTCTTTTTTCACTGGAGCATTCAACAGTCCCCAGTATTGGATTTTCATTCCACCTGTTTGTTTATACTGTTGTTTAACAACTTTATCCCGAAAGCAAGATTGTCACAACAAAAACATCCCAGTTTACGATCAAAATTGTTAGGTCGCGAGTACTTAGTAACTTAAACAACGAACGCGTCTTTGTAACCTTAAAAGTAAAGTAGGGTACGACCAAACCAGATGGGTCGAGAATATTTCACTCTTAACTGCAGCTCCAATATACAGCTGATCAATTTTCTTCACGTTTAGTTCGAATGTGATTGGTGTGTTTTCATGATATGGCTAAATTAAGGGTGATAATGTTTTAATGCTAACGGTATTGCACTTACGAAATAAACGACACGAGTACTCCCGCTAAGGTTATTAATTTATTATATAACAAATGTCATAAAGTTAGGGTTCAAAATGAAGCCCTTGGGGCTGATTGTAACAACGTCATTCGCTAAACTTGCTAGTGTCTTATTCACTACACATGTATCACTTAAGTGCATTTAATATACACGGTCCTTGCACATAATGTTTTATAAAAAAATATATATCTACTCAATCGTAATTATGAGGTGTTACAAAACTTACGTAGAGAACAAGATAGTTTATTATTATTGCGTACCTGTGAATTATAATTAATTTTTAATAGTCTGGTGCTCATTAATGAGTTGTTTATAATTACAATGACGCATATGGAAAAGAATGTGGAATCATCTTATTATAACCCCTAACAATATTTTATCATAATCCAGAACTAATAATATATTAATATATTATGGTCGTCCAGAAAGTAAAGAACGTTTGAGCATCAGGACCGCGCCGGTCTATCACCACCGCGACTAAGTGCGTGCCAGTTACCTTTGTCCCTCGTCTCAGTGCATAAACGAACCATATCCTAGACCTTCAGCAGTGGTAGTTTTATTCGGAACTGACCCACGGTATCGCCTCTGGTGATTGTAAGCGAAAGCAATGGGCGGATATTTTCAACATGTTTTATCGTCATTGGTTCATTGTGTTTTAGTGTAATTTGTTGTGATTAGAACGAATGTAGAGTTTGCAGGTTTTTTTAGCTCTAAAGTTAAACGAGAATGCTAAATCACTGAAAGCAATGCAAAAAATTTTTATAATAGGATCAATAGGCAGCAATTAACTTGAAGTTGAATACAAATAATAAACACAAAACAAGTTTGCAATAATGAATTAAAAATTATTATTAATTTTATTAAATACATAAATAAAAAGTTCACCTCGAGTAGGATTTGAACCTACGACCTGTACTTTGCTACTTATATTAATGGAATGTGAGCCTGCAATATCGCAAGGATTCACACCTACCAAAGTAAATTGACTAATATAAAAAAAAAGAAAACACTTGTAATAATTCCAATAGTGAAATTTATACTAATCAACTACAAACATTTCACCTTTCTGTAATCTTTTTTTACGTTTCAAATACATTTCGTTGGCATATATTTTAACACTATCAGTTGTTTTTAATTTTCGAGTGTCCTTCCCCATTACAATTCTGTTTGTATTGGTACACCATGCATGTATCAAAGTTCTTATAGATACCTTACATACTGTAGAAATAGTACCATGTCAAAAATTCAAAATTTACTTATACTTTTCTCAATTTTCTGAGACAGACAATAATGTTCGGGATTTTCCTTCAGCATTCGACGTTCCAAATGGTCTGGTTTATTTTGAACGGATGAGGATGTTGGGCGGACTTTTTTAAAAGGCAATGTTAAGATATTGTCAGAAGCAGAAACGGAATAACTAAAAAAAATTTCAGCTCTCTAAGCATATCACATATTTTCGAGCGAGTCTTGATTCAGGTGTCCCTCTTAATAACTAAAGCCTCCTTCTTTTTCGACCTCTTGCCAAATCTTGATATTATTTTCTATCGTAAACACCCAATTGTTCAAACTAGGGTTTTTTTCTTGGTTTTCCTTCAAGACCCCACGTGCCATTGATTTCAACATTGACAGAGCCTCGTTGCCAAGAACGAAAATGTTCGCTGGTATTTGATATTGCACACCTCAATTATTTACCTGTAGCGGATTTTTGCTTGACCCATTGACCGAATCGAAAGGTTTATCAAAAAATAAGAGTTCGGCTGTTTCCACTTTTTCCCCCAAGACACCACTTTGATCTATTTTACTCGTCAAGTTCAATACTGATGCTATCCATTGACGTAATATTTGTGCGGCCAACTTGAATTTCATTTTATTAATTTTTTCTATATTATAGACATGACTATCTGCAATATGAGGGAGTGCCCGTAATCCCTCAATCGTATGAGCATTGTCATTCTCATATAATGATTTTCGCTACTTTCTTTTTGTTTTTACTTTCAAAGCACAGATTTCTCTCTGTCAAATTATACCCAATTTCTTTTAGCGAATGAGATGTGTCAAAAATTGGATATATTTTGTTTTCCAGAATTTAAAAAAATCCCCCTATAGATTCTTTGTCTTACAGCAAATATTTTCGCTTTGTCTCGAGCATTAAAGACTTTAAAACTTTTGAGTTTGGTTTGGCTTGATCACAGATGGTAGTGATAGGCTTAAAACCAATACCAAACAACTTTCCTAGAATGTTATTCATCAAAGATTTAATTTGGTCTGAGTTAGCGCCACCATTTGCTGAAAAAGCGTATCATATGGGCTGCTTAAATACTTTTTTCTGATCATGAAGACCAGCACATGATCTGCAATTCTTTTTGTCTTTTACCATCACCCATTAAAACCTTCAATGTGACCTTTTCTTTCATTAAAATTCAAAATTAGTGTTATTGACATTTCATCAAACAAAATTGATACATATCTATCTGATGAATGCAATTTTACAACAATCTTTTTAAGAGAATTGAAAATGTTCATATGAACTCCCGGTTCAAACTCGATTTTATGGAGAAGGTTATTTAATGTGGATTTACTTGGCAATATAAATAGTTTTGACAAAAATCTATAGCTCTTTGGGCTTTACTTATAGAGACTTAATACTAAGATTTTGCAATCTGTGGTAAATCTGCGCTGCTTCGTAGATTTGCCAGACTCTCTTACTTGACATCTGATAAACTGGGCAGCAACAGGATTTATGCTATTTAAACTTTGTTCAACTTGGTTTTCTTTGGAGAAGTGTTCGACTGCAAACAATTTTTTTCAAAAGTGACTGCTTGGCACTGTCGACTCTTTTGAATCTTCTATTTAAGCGCTGCAGCTGTCCATACAGCATATTCTTCCTCGAAGTTAAGTCCTTTCTTGTTTTTACACCCATTCTTCTTAGAATGCTATGTGACGTTGGCAACATATTCATTTCATTCCATGAAAAAAGTCAAAGTAGGTATAATTTGTATAATACATTTGAAAATATGGGTTACACAAATCAATTTATTCAAAGTCCAAGCATACATTTACCAACTGTTAAAGAGAGCAAAGTACCATATCACAGAACAGCTTCCCCTATGCGTTAAAATGCGTGGTCGGCACAGCTCTACATTGTAACGTACAAAAAAAGAACCAAAAGTTTTAAAAAAAGTAATCGTACATTTTGGTGTATTGTGAGATTCTGCATTATTTATTTCTGACAGCACAGTTTCATCTGATAAGTTGATGGGGTAAGTATTAATTTCCATACTCAATTCCAATTGTAGTGAAGAAAGGGTTGTGTGGGCATCAATACTGCTAGTAACCTTCTCATCTGAGATTTATGATGGTTTCAGTAAGTAGGAATGTTCTGAAAAACAATAAAAATCTATAGTGGACCTCTCAAAAAAGTAATAAATTGAAGTGACAACTAAATACTGATAAAAATATTTAATGCTGTACCACAAAATTACTACAAATTCTACAACACTCTGCTGTAGTAGTATTAGGAGATTGAGCTATAGTAGTTATAATGAATAATTATATGAAACGTACCACTGTATATTTTATCTTCAACATTATTATAAAAATGAAGATGGTTTGACGCAGGTTGTATCAATACATTTGAAATTATTTCAACAGTAGATTTCAAAGACTCTCCTGTAAACAAAGTCCATTGGTTATAACTTAATAAGTACATAAATTCCACAAAAATAAAATTAAGAAATATACTACTTACTTGGCAAATATACTGCAGGTACTGCGTTTAGATGAAGTCTATTTGCACCAATAGTAAACATTGAGGTTCAAAATGACGATGGCAAACCCTTTTAGTAGAATAAGCTGATAGTGTATCTATTTCAAACAAAACAGGGTTTCTAAGTACACGTATGCCACGCTCAGTATCTTTTCGGGGGTTGGGAAATCGATGTCTATGAGAATTAATATCTATATGATATTAATATGTATTAATATCATTCTGGAACGCAGCACTTTATAATTCCCATATCAAATATTCCAAATGACGAAAATACTGTAATGTGTACCTGTAACATTGGCATGAAATAGGAATCAGGATCATATAATAAAATGATTATTGCTCACAAGATTCACGCTTCTGAAAAGTTCTGAATGTTATAGAGCAGATTTGATTTTTATAAACAACGAACTTTTGAAACGTCGTAGCTACGCCACCAAATAAATTGTCTTAATTATATATATATATATATATATATATATATATATATATATATATATATATATATATATATATATATATATATATATATATATATATATATATATTTACTATGTATAATTGACTTAATAATTATTTATTTAATTTAATAAGTGTATACTTGGGGATAGAGTTCAATTGAATTTTGTTGGCAAATAAAAATAATACATTTCACCTGTTTTGTTGTATAAAAACCATCTGTTTATATTCGTATACTATATTTTCCTCATAACAAATTGTATAACTTCTTCAACTTTATTTGAACTTGCATACTATCTAATATTTGAACTCCATAGAAAATCTCACCAAATGTGAAGTGCGTTGTGTTACTCATTTTCTAAATGCATAAAATGTTTTTATTGAGAATTCATTCAGGATTATAGCGAAAATCCCATGAAGAAGATTTCAGTAAGGAAATGGTACATAATGTTCAATCAAAATAATAACGCTGCACGCTATCGACGCCACCATTTTAAATCGTCACAAAACAAAGACGAGTGACCACACAGTAACGAGACTCGGCTCACACTGAGGTGAGGGAATGAGCTAACTGGTTTACTCTCAGTCACGGTGGTGGGGGATCAGCGCTGCATCTAATGCCCAAACGTTCTTTACTTTCCCAGGTGTTACTACCATTGATATTGGCGTAATAAATTATTCAAATTTGATTTAGTGTTTACCTAGTACTTGTCCTAGCCCTACAGTAGTGTCTATAATGAATGATAGAACCTTTACAATACCGATACTTGAAAAATTTGCTTTCTACATCTATTAACCAGTAAAAACAGTACTGAACATATGCCCATTAGCGTTCTGACGTTAGTATCTAAAATATTCCCAAACGCTTTGAATTAAAATTACATCCTCCTAAATTTAACATCTTATCTGGTTAAAGCGTAGCTTTAAGAATGAGAAGAATAATTGAAAATGTTCACTATTAAAATACAATTACTTTGAACGACTTGGAAAAAATAGTCAACTTTGACTTTGACTAAACAACAATGTGTTATTCTATTGTATTATTTACTTTTGCAAAATGATGCAATATCGTTAATGACAAACTTCGTAAATACTAAAACTTAAATAGTTATTAACAACTACGTTGGGTTTGATAGCATGTTAATATCCTATGGAGTTTCGCAACTCCCAGTACTTTGACCGGACTTATGAACATGTAAGGCTGACAGTTATCATATGGCTTTGAACGCTGCAATATAGAAATTGCTAACATTATTATCAGTGACGTATTCAATTTCTTAAAATCTGCAAGCGGACTTTATGAAAAGTTAGGCAACTCATAATAACAGCTATCGAAATTACTATAATATAGTACAATTATTAAATTGGTAGAAAATTACTAAAATACACGATTACAATTTAAATGACAAATATTTTAAACTATTAGAATGTTATTAAAAATTATTATTAATTTTATTAAATACATAAATAAAAAGTTTGCCTCGAGTAGGATTTGAACCTACGACCTGTACTTTGCTAGAGTACCGCGCTAACCATCTGCACCATCGAGATTCAAGCCCCAATCGATGCAAATTTTGTCTTTATGTATGTAGAACTAATATACATTTTAAATTTAATGAGATTACAATCAAATTACTTATGTTAATGGAATGGGATCCTGCAATTAGAATGTTACATTAAATATGAGTTGTACGTCTTTGGAGTTTTTCTAAATAAAATTATACCAAAGTTAGAAGCTGTGTTCTTAGTCTCTGGGTATGAAAAATGCGCTTTTACTTCATTAAAAAAGCGATATACGTGGGTTATAAAAATAAAAGCAAACGTTTCTTCAAAAGTGTAATACATGAGCGAGTTACCTTACAATACAACAATTAACTAATTTTTTTTTAATTTACCGTCATAATTAAAACTATTATTAATCGAGATTAGTCACTAAGAAAAGGCAATAAACCCTGGAAATATAAAATCCAAATATCTTGGTGAAGAAGAGTATTCAACACATAATGGAGGACACACGTTTTAAAAACCCTCGCGTTGTGACTGTAAAGATAGATAAGACTGAAAAGGAAGGAAACAAGAGGATAGTCAACGGGCGTTTTCACACAATCGAGAGATATACCATGTGAGAGCAATTTTCCGTACGCTTCCTACAGTTTATGTTTAGCTTAATGTGATTACTATATAGGACATCTAATAATATTAAGTGTTTATCTAAATTCTTTCCTTTAGTTAACATTCTAATAAACATTGTGTCTCGGTTGTACCTCATTGTCTGTAATACTACACTTTCGGTAGCTTGCCTATCATAAATATGTTCTTTCGTCCAATTCCCCAACCGGCGCTTTATTTGGCTCATGTCGCTCGATGATATTCTCACATCTAGGTAAATAAACCAAATTGCTTGTATTACTTTTGAGCTTTATACTTAATGAGAAAGAAATAGATGCCGATACTGCAATTTCCTAACTTGAATTTGTTATATTGTACCTATGATGGACAAATACTTGCTTTGATGGTTTTGATGCGACTCGTTGGTTTAAGTCAATTAATCTGGAGAGATGATTTTAGTAATGTAATTTATTTTTAATTTAATGTTGAGTGCAACTAAAGTAAAACTGTCTAATAGTAGTACTGAGGCATCATCCCCTCCACTTTTTACGTCACAAGACTGCCTACGTGGGAGACCGTATTTTCCACCCCTATTTTTGACGGCTTCTTTTCGGAGGCCTTTTAAACCTCTTTTCATCCCTAATTATTTTTGTTTTTCTTACTCGCCCACGTGTAGGACGTGTTTCTTCACCCCTATTTTATGACCGCCCACGTGTGAGCTGGTATTTTCACTTCTATGGTTTCTTTTTGAGGGTCAACCCTTGATGGAATTTTCAACCTTAATTAGAGTCTTTTTGACAGCAATTTTTGGTACTTGCTCACGTTAGGGGCAGATGTAGGGGTTGGTCTTGGACCTGGAGTTGGTCTTAGGGTTACTTTTGATGGACAGCTTTAACCCTAATTAAGGTCCTTTTGGTTGTATTAAGAGCAGTATCCCTGGAGGTTAGGCAAACGCACACGGATACAATGTTGGAAATTGCATAATTACCCTAATAAGATATTATTGTTAAAATTATCGATCCTATTGTTTTAAAATGGTCATATGCTATTGGGTACGTTCGGATGATCTTTTACCTATACGAGAAAATTATTTATACGTTGTATTTCTAATCAGGAGGTGCTTGTAAGGTACGTGTAGGGCTTCGAAAGTTGTTCTCGGGCCTTCGCCCCCTGGCTGGAGATGGTATGGGAACCCTAACCTTATAAGACAATTGTAGAGCTTAGCCCCTATCGTGACCCTCTTGGTGCAATAGTATGAGGGTTCTAACTTAATCTTACAGCTGTAGGCCTTCGACCCGTCATACAAAATTGTATTCTAATAAGACGGCCCTAGCCTTGCAAGACAGGACTTGTATCAGGGTCTGCACCCTGGCACCTTTGAGTTAAAATTGATTTTAGTACCATCTAGTGGCGTATAAACTAATGAACATTTTCTATAATGGAAGTTGATAATGCACACCTCTCTCTTGCTCTATCTTGTTTTTCTCTCTCCCTCTCTCTCTTTCGGATATTTCTCACACACACAAACAAATCAATTAATTAATTAATCAACCCATCTCAAACAAATCATGCTCGAGCAAATCAACCAGATCAATCTCAATCAATCAACCGAAATTATGTCTTACAGTTTGCGGAAACCAGATTACAGTTCAAAACTGAGTACATTAAAGTCTAATTAAATATGACGTGAAATAATAAATAATTTCTACCCTAATGCAATGATGCTTTATATATAGGCAGATTCTCTCTTTCTAAACAGACACCACCTATACATTCGGAAAATTACGTCTGATTTATTTGCATGTTCAATTACATACACATACAAAATTGTTTCATAGTAAAGTGTTCATTAACAGTTATAAAAACCCCATTAAAAAGACTGGAAAGTAATAATTACTTATATATAACATAGTTAAATTAAATTAAGATGTTTTTAAGAATATCAAACTGATGTAATGAAAATAAAAGGCAAAAAGTTTTAATGGTTTTATTATTATATTGAACATGCAAATAAATCAGACGTAATTTTCCGAATGTATAGGTGGTGTCTGTTTAGAAAGAGAGAATCTGCCTATATATAAAGCATCATTGCATTAGGGTAGAAATTATTTATTCTTTCACGTCATATTTAATTAGACTAATGTATTCAGTTTTGAACTGTAATCTGTTTCAAACTGTAAGACATTATCGGTTGATTGATTGAAATTGATCTGTTGATTTGCTAGAATTGTTTGAGATTGATTGATTAATTAATTAATTGATTTGTTTGTGTGTGTGTGAGAAATAGCCGAAAGGGAGAGAGGGAGAGGGATAGAAACAAGATAGAGCAAGAGAGAGGTGTGCATTATCAACTTCTATTACAGAAAATGTTCATTAGTCTGTACTCCACTAGATGGTACTAAAATCAGTTTTAACTCAAAGGGGCCAGGGCGCAGACCTTGATACAAGTCCTGTTTTACAAGGCTAGGGCCGTCTTATTAGATTACAATTTTCTCGTGTAGGTAAAAGATCATCCGAACGTACCCAATAGCATATGACCATTTTAAAACAATAGGATCGATAATTTTAACAACAATATAGTATTAGGCTAATTATTGCAATTTCCAACATTGTATCCATGTGGGTTTGCCTAACCTCCAGGGGTACTGCTCTTAATACAACCAAAAGGACCTTAATTAGGGTTAAAGCTGTCCATCAAAAATAACCCTAAGACCAACTCCAGGTCTAAGACCAACCCCTACATCTGCCTCTCACGTGAGCAAGTACAAAAAATTGCTGTCAAAAAGACTCTAATTAAGGTTGAAAATTCCATCAAAGGTTGACTCTCAAAAAGAAACCATAGGGGTGAAAATACCAGCTCACACGTGGGCGGCCATGAAATAGGGGTGAAAAGACAAGTCCTACACGTGGGCGAGTAAGAAAAACAAAAATAATTAGGGATGAAAAGAGGTTGGAAAAGGCCTCCGAAAAGAAGCCATCAAAAATAGGGGTGGAAAATACGGTCTCCCACGTAGGCAGTCTTGTGACCTAAAAAGTGGAGGGGATGGTGCCTCAGTACTACTTCTAATGTTTTGAATTTCAAGTAATCCTGGGTACTGTCTTTACGTAATAAAATTTGAATTTAAAATTGAGATATGTAAGACTTTCAACAACGTTTTATTGCATTTGAATTTAAAATTTTTATATGTTTAAATATATGTTACAAAATTAGGTCTTTGAATTTATGATCACAGGCTTCGCTAGTACATCATATTGATATGGAAGCATCTTGATTCTGGATTACTTTTCGATAAATTAGAAACTGATGGCATTGTATAACCTTTAATCTACTTTACTTTATTAATTCACGTTCATTTGCTGATTGCTACTACTTGTTTGTATTAAAATTTCCACAGAATAAACCTATTTCGTGATGCAATAAAGTAATAACTACTCCACTGCCGTCAAATGGAGAAAGGCAGTAAGCCAAGTTTTCACATATTGGTATCATTGGAATCAGACAAATTAGTTTTATTTAGCTAAATAATTATAAAAAATTAAAGAAAATTAGAAAATATTAATATTTTACGAAATAACGAATACTGCCTTTGCACATAATGCATGACTGTACTTCGGTAAAAAGCAGTCCAAGAAAAAGTAAATAGTTACTGCCGTCTTCTATTGTACGAGGCGGGATTTTGCAGCAGCAACATGGCTTAATGCTTTTCTACGTAGGAATTCTTAAAAAAATCAAGCCAGCTTCTCCACTTACAGCTGTTGAAATTATCTAAGTTATCTTCCCGCGTTCACCAAGCTTCTCAACAAAACAACATGAAATGAAGCTCTGTTCAGTGCTACTATAAGTGAAAAACCTTGTTTTGTTTTTGTGTTAGGATTGTAAATTATAGATTTTCCCAAAATATTATAATGAATGAATGAGGCAAAATTATAATGTAACTTTATTAATATTATGTCAATATTATAGTAATGATTCGTACAAAAAACTTCTCTTTCCCACCTAAATCAAAAGGGAAGCTACTAGTTAGGCTGGGAAAGAAGTAAAATGTAAGTTGTATGTCAATTTAAAAATTTATTTCTGAATGAAGGTTAAAATATTCTGTATGCAGTAGTAATCAATAATAAAGGATTTTTTCTTCAAATCAGACTAATAGCGTTACGCAATTTAAGTACTTCCTTAGAGCTTGCAATTTCTATTGAATATCTGAATCCTCAATGCATTTACACCTATTTTTATCTTTATTTTCTATTTTAGGGAAAATGAAATGACTGTTAATCCAGGCTGTGATCTCAGTTGTACTCTGGAAAACGGTACTATTGCAATACATTATGAAGGGACTAAGAATGTTAACGCAATATACGTATTTACTTAAAATTACTTAGTTATTTGCTAATTACTGTTACAGTAATGTTAAAGTTTGTTTAACAAAATATTATATTCTTAATTTCGGTCTTGGGTTTGTCAGGTTTGACCTAAAAAAGGTTTTTAATAGCACCTCACAATTAAAATATACGATCGTATCCAATTTATAATAAAATATTATTCATCTGCTTTATTTATATTCATATTCATGAAAATCTTTTTTTTTGTTTTAGGGAAACTGAAGAGTTAGATGCTAACCATCTACGTCCACATAAAGAACAGGTTATACCTGATGCCCCGATACAAAGTAATAATACCAACATGTCAAAATCTACCAAAAAGGAGATCGTACAAAAAGAAAAAGCGAAATCGAAACATCCCCTACGATCGAGTACGCGTGAGAACGTCTCGAAAAAATGCAGAATTAATTGTCTACAAAATATAGGTGCAGATCAACGGGTATCATTACATAGTCTATTTTGGGAGATGAGTCCCGACGAACCAAGAAAATTTGTTTTGAACATTTCCTCAAAAGTTCCATCTAAAACTAGAAAAACTGACTCCAATATAAATAGAACAGCCACTTTCAAACACAATCTTACAAACTCGGTCGGAGAAAAATTTGTTGTTCGTGAACATTTATTTCTAACAACGTTATGCTTTTATTCAAAGAATGACAAGGTTGTATTTAATGTACTCCATCGCACTAAAATTGGTCAAATCAGCCCACCTGCAGACAAGAGAAGGATAAATATTCCATTTACAAAAGCGGACAGAACTTTTATTATTCAACACATCGAAAGTTTTCACCCTATCATTTCTCATTATCGAAGGGAACATGCCTCTAATGTCAGGTATCCGCCAAATGATGTGACAAAAAGGTCTATGCATAAAAATTTTATAGAAAAAAATTCCGAAATTAAATGTGGGTATGAACTTTACCGAAAAATAGTTTTTGAGCAAAATATTCACTTCACGAATTTGGGTCACGAGCAGTGTAAAGTATGTAAGATAAATGACTTTCATGAACATAAATCGGGTCGTGAAGACACCGAAGATGGCTGTGTTGATTGTAGTCATATTCCCAAAAATACTATCTACATACAACCAAACTTTTGTTCCCCTTGGGAATCAACAAAAGGGGACAACTTTCTCCGCCATTTGGCATGATAGAATAACTGGAAGAAATGAAGAGGAGTTAATTAGTACATATCATCAATTCTTTTTATTTTATAGAGATAAAAAAAATCCTAATATGGCTTAACAATTGTTCCGCACAGAACAAAACCTGGGCGCTGTATTCGTATCCCCTAACAATAATAAATATTTCGAAAGGGGACATACATTTATGAGTTGCGATTCTTTTCACCACCAAGTCGAACAATCAATGAAACGTATGAAAAATGTTTGCGACTTTAGAGACTTTTCTGCTGCCGTACAAAATGTTGGGAAGAACGTTGTAGTAAAGAAAATGGAAGCGAGAAATTTGTATCCATTTCCAGATCTTTCTTCTATTCATAAAAGGAATAAGAATATTAAGGATAAAGTTCTATTATGTAACATTGTTTCTCCAAGGTAACGCAACAAAAGTTCTCTCTTGAGGTTAAGGAAAACTACGATGATGAGTGGGTTGAAGTAGTTTTTTTTAAAAGAGAATATAACCAAGCCAAGTGTTATGAGTGCCCTGTCTTCAATGGTAGGAATTCCTTCTCCAAGAGGTGTTACAAAAGATTTTAAGGAAGAAATTCTAAAGAAAGCCAGACATCAGAAAAGAATTTTGGAAAATTTAAAAATTGAGTGAACAACTAGGTAGATGTATTAATTCTTACGATCGGCGATCTTTTTTTATAAAATTTATTATGCTCTTTCTCTTTGTTTTAATAAAAAATGTATTGCACTAGTTTTAATTAAATTAGGATTTTAATTGTAAATAAAACAGTGTTCTATTAGACAGGTGCATGCTTATGATCTGTGCGCGTGCGCGTGTACGTGCACGTGCGAGTACGCGTAAAAATTTATTACACTTTCTTTTAATACAAATTTTATTGTAAGTACTAGTTTCAATTATAAATAAAAACAGTGTTCTAATATTTTTTTTCTATTGTTATTTACCAAAATTTGAAAACAAATTGTTATTTTTGACGATAAATATTCAAAAACCTTACCCTGGTTATCGAAAATAACTATTTATTTTTATCTAAAAATAATAAATTATTATTTTTAACTAAACAAAAGAGCGGTATCTTTACTAGCTTGGAATAACTATTTTTTTTTGGTATTAGCTATGAATCAAAGCAGTAGTTAATGTTACTACTTCGTCTTTTTTAATGCAGAAAAGCCGTAATCCAGCCAGTCCATTGAAGATAGGCAGTATTTGACCTTACTGCTAGCATATGAGTCTGTTCCATCCTTCTATTGCAATGCAGAAAGGCAGTAAGTTGCATTTACAACCATATTTAACAAAAACCACTAAGTTATAAAGTCTGTTATACTTCGAAATAGGCTAACAGTTATTCCAGCTTTGACATAAATAAAAATCCAAAGTGATCGAAGCTTTGTGAAATTGCTGAGATGCAAAACACTTTACCCCTAAATTTCTCAAAAGCAACTTTTCAGACTTACTGCCTTTCTCCATTTGACGGCAGTAGACTTTGGTTTCCATTTATATGAAGTAATTCGGCTGCA